>JAOVYX010017551.1:0-22007 GCA_035668315.1 Drosera spatulata
CCCCCCCCCCCCCCCCCCCGTGTGGGACCTAACGATACCATGTGTCCCCACGTGCATTCTTCTCAGCCCTTCCAAGCAATGCCCCCAGCGGGTCCCACGGCTAGGCTCCCATGCCATCTTTTTTATTTTATTTTATTTATTTTTGCCTTAACTCCTCGAGAATGAAGATCCATGGGATTACGAGATTACTAACAAACAGTTTTAACCAAAATTCTGTTTTCTCGATTTATTTATAACAGTTTGAAAAATATATCTATTGAAATAAAATTTGATTCGTATTATAATACGATTAAATATTATTTTTTTTAAAATTATCGTTAAATATTAATGATAATTTAATTATGTATTTTAATCTGACGCTAGTGGCATAATTTTTTTTCATAATTAAGACAACAAACGAAACTCTTCAAAATATGTATTGAATAATACAATGATTAAAAATATTATATTTAATATGGAACGGAGAGAATAATATTCTCTTCGCTCATAGTTCTTACTACACACTTCCAAAAAGTATACTATTCAACGTATATTATGATAAACTTGATTATTATCAAGGAGAGAGTTTTATCGAAAATACGAACTGACCATTGAAACTTGAAACATTAAGTAGACAACAAGTATATTGAACCCTCCAAATGTTAAATAAAATCAACGTAATAAACCATACAAGTAACAATATATTGGGAGGCAGGAATCGAACTAAGGTCAGCCAATGTATATATAATATTCCCTCCGTTTAAATAAAATTATAGTATTATTAAATTAGGTCGTTTCAATTAAATTATAATCTTATCCTATTTGAAAATTTTTACCATATAAAAATATAAAAATACCCAATCCAACCACTTTTTTCCACTTATTTTACTCACAAATATCAAAGAATAATTTAATCTTTACATCAAAAATCAACACACGTATAAATTATCGTGCCAAATCAAATAGTTGTAATTTTCTTTGGAGGGGATAGTTATTATATTATCAAATAAGGTTCGATCCCCCTGTAACCTTTGTTTAAAATACATAGTTTATGTTACGACGAATTTCCAAGGCAAAATTATGTAGAATGATATTTAGTCATCTCGTAATGCCATCAAATTTCATCTCATAAAATATACACAGTCAAATTGTTACAAAAATCATAGGACAAAGGTATAAAGAATTAAAGGTTTTGTCCTAATATAAATGTAATATTACGTTGGTTGTGCGCATTCGTCGATGTAAAGATTGAATCACGTTAGGAGATGTATAAAACATCAGTTCTTATAAAATTATCTTGAAATATTAAATATAATTTAATTTATATTTTTCAATCTCGAGAGTGTGATTTTTTATTTTTTATTTTTTGTTTTGGTGTGTTGGTAAGACGAAAAAGGAAAAATATTCAAATACTTACATTTATAGGCGGATGAATTATCCAATTGGATTAATGGGGTTGACGGAGATACGTTTTGATGGAGGTTATAGAAAGAGTCAGTATAATGAGGTCATTTTGAAAGTAGACATCATTGACTCGGTTAATCTAAGAATATTCTGCGGGAAATGATAAATCTAAGTCTAAATTTGATCTGTTCAAGGTTCGTTGTAAGACGAAGGATAATTTTATCAACAAAATATTTGTGAGAGAAAAGCCTTGAATATAACAAAAAGTACTTGGCATTACCAATTTCCTATTCTGGTGCAAAACTGAATATCCCATATGAAAGTCGTCACGCACCATTTGAAACGACCAGTTTGTTGATTATCGTTGCCTGATTGAATGATTGATTCTTCTTATTCTAGATGTCACCCTTTGATAATTTCGTCATAACGTTGTCACGGTCATCCTTTTAAAATTTTGTTCTTGTTTTTTCCTTGCATTTGATTAAAAAAAATAAAATTGTGGGGCGTATAGGATGACATGAGCTGCACTAATCGGGTTTAAAAAGTGACAATTATTTCACTACGTTAAAATAGAAAAAGACTTGATGCTAGTATGTTTGATAGTGACCTTGCCAACATCTAGCAACAAGATTGGATGCAACGGTTTCTCATATGTTTTTATGTTGCAACGGATATTGACTTATCAGTTCCTAAAACCCCTAATTCATAATACCAGAAGGATATGCCAATTCATAATTGAAGAATATGGTCATTCATTCTTTTCTTTTCTTTTTTTCATGATCATGCCTCCCATGTTTGCGTACGCGTACCAGACGGCTTCAAAAGCAACTAACAATCAAATTCATGAATCAGCTCTAACATGTGTACGTGATAAGCTCGAACTCATATATGATGAATCATTGCAACTACCATACACCGGAATGATGTTCGGGACAATCATGTACAAGATATCTTTTTCACCGTCTCCATCGCGTCTAAAGTTTTAGATGAGACCCACAAATACAAGAAGGTGGTTATTACTGGGAAACATGAAACCCATTAATAATCAACCGTTTAGATGAGAAAATTAATAGACCACAAAAAAAATGACTGTTGTTAATATTTCTTAACAACCGAGTATCAAACTAATATCAAACTGGTGCTAGTTGTCCTCAAGGCGACATATTCAAAACGCAAACTCGCGCCAATGTTAGACAACAAGTACGTACTTCGAATGTATCCTTTGTTGTATGAGCACGAAAATGGTGCACTTATTGGTATCACACGGAAGAAAAGAACAAGCAGGGACCTAAAAAAAAGGTGAAAAGGGTGGGCAAAGGGAGCCCAATATAGAATAGCAAGCACGGCACGACATATAGGCGATGATAAGAACCAAACATCACAATGATTCTGCCCCAAAAAGGAGTTTTGGGTATCCCATAAAAAACTTTATGAAGAGGAAATTTGGATTCTTGCCTTGTGTGGTATTGTGCTGTCAAGGCACCCACATGACATTGTGTGCCATGAAAAGGATCATACTTTCCCACATTCTCAAGAATAGGAATTCAAACCTTGACGAAACTCAATTCTGATCTTGTTCATCATCATGGGAAACTCAATTCCATTTTATGGAGTAAATCATTTGGCAGATTTAGTAACATCTTAATCGGTGTGTTCGTTTGCTTATTAGGACGATTACTTGAGTTATTATTGTTGTTGATCAAGGTAACTTCAAACTCAATGATTAGAATCCGAATCCTAACACGGTTATGATCTTAACCGTCCGAGCCTAATATCAATAGTTTATACTCCATGATGCTATATGTGGACCAGGACCCTTTTTCTCTCCTTTGCTGTAGCTTGCCCTCAGCTAAGGGCTATATAGAACATAGGAAGGGGCTTTATTGTACATTTGGTAACGCCCTTTAGATGGAGGCCAGACAGGGTGGCAAATATCCAAGCATGGGATATCAGCAGCCCTTGGAAAACTATTATTGGTACCCAAATCCGAAATCTTCGTCCCCTTGCCGTGCATTGCCATATACTGCTAGCAAAGAGCGGAGAGGACCAGAGCAGACAAGAAAGGACTGTGCTGTGTTCATAATAATATTATCGCTCCATTGAATAGGTAAGAGATGAGGAGCATTGGATGCTCTGGACGCGACTGTGGATTGCTCTGCCTCTGCCAGGCCTCAGCTCACTGGCTGCCCCAGAACCCACTTAAAGGCCTCTATGTACGGTGGAGCTACATGTAAAGAACACAGGATGACTGTGCCATCCGAGTCCGTTTGATTGATCGATTCGAGTGACAGAAGACTCGAATATTAATGTTTACGTCGTTAACGTTCTGATTCTCGAAAAATGAAGGACAGGGGGATTGATCGAGAAAGATCTCTTGTTCTTATTATAAGATGCTTGGGGGAGTAGGTCATTGATGTCTCATCCATGATGTACACGGGCTAGATGTATCAATATGTACACTCGTCATGTATGTGTATACATATACTAGAAGACACGACACGGAGTCGTTATTGCAGTAACAATCAAATTAACTGTTTACGCACACCATATACTATGGGTACATGGGTACATCTTAACCACTTGGAGACATAATTAATCACTTCATAAACACGTACGGGGCCTATCGATGACTACACAGGATATCATTCAATGGTGGAGAAAATCTGAGGGAGTATCGAACTATAGACACCAATGATGGTACGAATCTAAGTAGCATTCTGCACACTATCGCAATAGTATGCCTTCCACGAGCCAATTGTTAACTTGTTATTGAATGAGTCACAAGTACTGTACAGGCATCATAATTATTGACAAAGTGAACCATTGTTCTGAAAAAAGACAATGTTTCTTTTTAATTTCCCATAAATTATCACGTTTGAATGTTTGGTAACGGGAAACACACTCCCCTCACCCCAAAAATGGGTACATTAATAAGACATAGGATTTACACTGACCAAGTAAATATCGACAAGGACTAGTCCAACTCCAACATCTCTCATAAGAAATTGCACGAGTATGTCTTCTAAACTGGGATAACATCTTAACTTACACTTCTGAACTAGAAATGTATCATCTCGGAAAATGAGTGACAGAAGCCATTGCATGATCACAATGAATAAACTTTTGACTTATATACGATGATACCCGCAAGAACATTAATAGACAACCATTCTCAAGAAAATGAGCTGAGATTAAGTCATCCAAGAATTTCAGCAGCTCTGTCAAAGGACGCCAAGTCTACAAAAGAATCACACAAGGAACGACATCGTTCACCGACCACATCTCTAAAGACCACAAGCTACATGTTTCTTAGAATGGCAAGACAATGCGTTGTTCTGTCGTTCCAAAAAGGTTACTGAACTAGAATTCTTATAAGATGAAACCGGGGAAATAAAGAACAGACAAGCTTGTGCAAAACCAGGTTCTTCAAAAAACGGATGGTAAAGAACCTCTCTTATTCTTCAGCATTCAGAAAATAAACTTCGCAATTGATCAGTTCAAGGAAGCACTGCCCTGAGCTCTTTCCTGTCTGCTCCAAACGCCTGTGAGGCAAACATGAAATATCACATCGAAGGATTAAACCACGTAGATGAAATCGGATAGAGACAAGTTAACTATTCTTTATGTTTCATAATCATTTTCTAGGTTCAATCGAATAGAATCTATATCCATGGACAACATACTTCAAAACATTAGCATGCATTTTGCAGAAAGGTCGGAACACACGATTGAAGTGGATAGCTCATGTAGTGGGGTTAAGGAGCTGAACAAGGCTAAGAGAACTCAGACAACATGGTATATGCATAAGCCAGGAAGGGATTTGGCAGGTTAATCCAGAAGCTGAATGGCCAGTCACTTAAGTGGTTAAGACCGTTCTAATTGGAACATGAAAGCAAGAGAATGCGAAGTGCTAAACACAAATATTCAGTAATGGTCAGTGAAAATAAACTCAAACAGGAAAACATCAAACTGACTACTATCCAAGTTTCAACAGCCTTTCCTTCTCGATTTCATCGCAGTAATACAAAAGAACGGTCAATGTTCTAATAGAGCAATGGGTACATAAGACGACAATATTACTAGGCAGATAACATAACGGCAAGGCCACATCACAAAGACATGAGGTCAACCAAACAAAACAATGTATACTGAACATACAATGAGATGAAAAGAGTAAAAATAAGGAAACTTACCTCTGTTCCAAGACCTTTAACATAAATATTGGTAAAGAGTTCCGAAGTATCTGGCAGTGGGCTCTCCTGCAAGATATTTGTCAAGCAAAGAAGAAAGGACCATTAAACATGGTCATGGCATGCATCACAAGAACAAAGCAAAACATAACTCCGATATCGCCTCCTTTTTACCTTAGCCTGAGCAATAGCATCATCCACCTCTTTCCTCACTTCCTTCTCAACATCCTATAAATGGACACCACAATAGCATGAATATAAATCATCCATGCGAAAGAAGCGCCCAGTGACTTGCATAATTTAGCACCTTTCAGTTTCTCAAGTCCAACGCTACTAATTTTCCCAATCGTATTCAGCATCAAGAAGGATAAGAATAATGCTTTTTTGTTTAGAAGATAATAAGGGTAAATTCGAATGCATATGTCTAAAAATCCCATCAACTTCTGTATTCACACATGACTAGATCATAAGATAATCAATTGCTCAGTCACTGAAGAACATGGAGGAAAAAAAGACTCCAGTTGAATACACATCAGTCATTTAGTCAGAAGAAGTACCTTTAGCTCCTTCTCAGTTGCAAGATCATGAGCAAGTATCAATTTACGAACCCTTTCAATCGGATCACGCTCCTGCAGAAGTAAGATGAAGCATATGAGCTAATATAATTTAGACCTGAGGCCAAGAGAAAGTTCACAGAATCAATAGTCTGTGTTGGTCAATTCACCTGTCTAATACCAGATATCTCATCACGTGTGCGGTAGGTGCTACCAGGATCAGACATGGAGTGACCGTGGTATCTGTAAGTATCCATTTCGAGGATCTAGAAGGAAATCAAGAAAAGAAAGAGCAATGATTACAAGACGAATGCTTCAAACACAAGTGCACAAAGTTGAATTATCAGTTCACCGACTAGAGAAAGTTGAATTATCAGTAAGCTTCCACCATAAACTATACAACAGAGATTCCCCTAAAAAGTAATTTTATGATGGTATATTTCAAGAGACAATTACCCTTGCCATGACAAACGGATGTTCAACAAATCATATGTTGAACACAAGTTAAAAATTTTCAAGCTATACAACAGCAAAAACAACCCATGGACTCCCATCATGGACAGAGTCTGTGAAATCGAAAGACAACTGGGAATATCAAGCTATCAATCATTAAAAGAGCTATCAATGCTTAAAAGAGTTCTACTAAAAAAAGTAAATATCAAATCAAACTGAAGCAGGTTAAATTTATTTATATGGTTTTAGTCAAGCATCTGGCAGTAGCTATCTAGGTAAAACAACTGACTTTAGCAATACGAACCATTTCAGCTTCACTCCAGATTAAGCTTCTGGTAGAATCAATACATAAAGCCATAAATTAGGCCTTATTCCACTCGAAGTCTTCTGCCACATGTGCCACACTTCCCTATTTGTATGATCTGGGTAGCTGCAGAAACTTGAGATCAAAGCTAATCATACGTTTCGATTTCTTATTTCGGCCTCGCTCAACTCTGTTCTTCGCCATGGAATTCTTCCTCATATGTCGTACGTGACAAACATGAACTATACTTTAAGCAACCCTCCCTCACCTCCCGCACCTTCTTGACCATTTTGAATCACTCTAACTTGAATAATGATCGTCTTAGATGCTATATTTGGCCTTCCTCTTTAAACACCAGATTTTTGAAACAATGAATCTCACTTACAATTAGTCTGCTGCATCAGCACACAGAGTGACCAGTGCTCAGACTCGTATTTCACTGTTTTGGGCAGCTCTTAAGTCTTATCACAATCAGTGCAAAACAAAAGCCTTTTTACCTCGAAGTTATCCTCGTATGGCAAATAATACCTAAAGGGTCCTCTCTTTTCTAACAGCCTGCTTCGATCTTATTTACACCCATCAATGACATTTTGTCTTTCATGGATCAGAGAGACCAATATCTGTATGCTTTCCAACCATTAACCTAAACTTATGCAGATCACAGTAAATTCACCAAATTATCCTCTAATATTTCTCATTTGCCCTAAAACCCTCTGATATTCCTAAAAGCAATGCAATTAACAATAAACCTTGTTGTAACCGCTGCTGTCTGAGGAATCGCCCCAGATACCAGTTGTTGTCCCAGCATACACGACCTTAGTAAGGTACACATCACTTGAAAAAGCATTTCTATAATTCATAGTTCATAGCAACCTCCCTATATTGCAACACCCACCAAACACTTCGCCAGTGGCACAGAGTAAGCTTCTAGATAGAAAAAATGATATGAGGTCCTTCGTATTAGCCCTGATCTCCTCCAAAACATCTCGTAACAAGTAAATAGCTTCCACGGCCAAACCAGGCATCAAGAAGCCAAATTGGTTTACGAACATAAGGGTCACATACTCATATGTGTATAAATTTGATCCACCATTCATTCCAATAATTTCAGTTGGAGGCTCGTGCGTAATGACTCCGTAAGCGCATTGCCGAAAACCCTTCTTTACTTTGTGTGCGGCAAAAGGCCCCCCATCCCTTCACCATCTTATAACCTGCTACTCTCACATCGAGAGTCGAACACATTTCTCCAATAAGCCTTAAATATTTCAAAATTTAATTGGAAGTCCATCAAGGCTCGATTCTACATCAATGCTTTTCTGGCTAGGTACAAAACAGTTCAACTCTAAAACTGGTGATTGCATAAATTTCACAAGCTAGTTTGACTTACAATGGGACCATTCTTCAGGACATGCTCCTTGGCAAATTTACAAGCTTGTTTCACAGCTAAGACATCCATGCCATCCACCTGCCACAGGATTTAATGATGATTACGTATAAACTTAAAGGCAAAAAGCAAGTATAAAAATTTGAACAGAGAATGAATCACCTTGTAGTGCTATAAAACGAAGTCTCTTTTCCTAAATTTTCATATTAAAACCATAGAGCACCGCAGTTGAGCAGACGCATAGGATGAGTTCGAATATATCTGGCCACAGCTGGTTTAGTTGCATAGTTTTGATTTTTTTTTTTTTTTTTTTTTTATAAAGAGATTTCGACTGGAAGATTTTGATTTCAATAAATCAGGGAATCTCAGAAACTCGCCTCAAGTGAGGGCAGTTTCATTAAACCACTAGCATGATCCAAATGCTGCTTTTGAGTTTTGACTGGTTATGAATAAGCAAACAGCGAGTACATTTGTTCAAAGGACAAGAAATGCCTTGCATCATGCACCACTAGAAAAGGCAAGAAGAAATGCCCTCATCCAAGGGCCAGACATATTAGCATGAGATTATTAAGCAAACCTCTAGAAGCAAGCTTCAACACCAAGCATAAGATACCATATCGATGCAACTTCGATTATAAATTCACATATCCAAAAACTTTTGAAGTTTTTGCCTACCTTTAATCCAGGAACATAATCTCCACGCTTATAGTAAGCTGGACTCTTAGCAGCCCTCCATTCAGCAGTTCCCATTCCATCTTACAAATAAAACAGATGAGCCAAATGAGGCACGACGATTAATCAAATATGCAAACCTACCTAGGTTGGGGATTTTTATCCGGTCCCTAACCGGTCCCAAGTCCGGATAAAATGGTGAGGGTTGTGTGTTAGGTAACCGACAACCAACACGTAAAAAATCCCGTTGGATCTCTCAACATGAATATGACGACTTGTGGCGCCGTCGAATTTATGTAGCCGACCCCACTTGATGGGATAAAGACTTGATTTGTTGTTGTTGTTGTTGTTGATTAATCAAATATGCAATTATCAACATAAACAACACAGCCTAGGTTCCCTGTGCACTCACCAAACAGAGAAGACCTATTTTGCTTGTTAACAGTACTTCTACAACAAAACTCATCCTTCTCGTTTTATTTGTTTTCAAAAAAACCCATAGTAGATATAACCGTATCTATCATTTCTCATCAGCAAATACACAACCCAATTACTTCAAATCCCCCACAAAATCATCAACTTATCACGACATACAACATGATCATGATCAACTAGGCTTAATCCTCTATCATCCTAAAAGCAATGAACATTGGCAATATAGATAGATCAACTGCACACTACAACATCAAAATCATTCCCAACCCAATCACCACCCCCACTCACAATGATTATTCTCGCAAACCAATATCGCCGGCAAATCCCACAACGCAGCCATATTCAACGCCTCAAACAACTGCCCCTGATTCGCCGCCCCATCCCCATACAACGCAAATGTCACACTCTCCTCCTTCAAATACTTCTGCGCAAACGCGATCCCGCACCCTAACGGCACCTGCGCGCCAACAATCCCATGCCCGCCATAAAACCCCCCTTCCTTCCTATAAAAATGCATACTCCCACCTTTCCCCCTCGAGCACCCGTCCCTCCGTCCCATCAGCTCCGCAAACGTCTCCAGCAACGTCCCTCCCCTAGCGAGAAATATACAATGATCGCGATACGCCGTAATAATACTATCAGATCTCGTGATCGCGGATTCCATGCCGACGGCGACGGCTTCCTGGCCGTCGTAGAGGTGGCAGAAGCCGCGGATGAGCTTGGCCTTGTAGAGGGAGTCGGCGGCGATCTCGGAGCGGCGCATGAGGGCCATGGTGCGGAAGAAGGAGAGGAGTTCGGAGGTGGTGGTGGTGACGGAGCGGGATGGGGGGTCGATGTTGTGGGATGTAAAGGGGACGCTGGTTTCGATTGTGAGGGAATCGGAGGTGGAGAGGTGGCGCGTGAGGAGTGGGGTGAGAAGGGTGGGGGTGGTGAGGGTGCGGCGGCGCGTGAGGTGGGAGAGCGACATGGTGACGGTGGTTGACCGAGATTGGGGTTTCGGGGAATCGGGGAAGGAGGGGTTGGTGAAGGTGAGGGAATGGGGAAGATGGCGAATCGATCGGGGTGCGGTTTTTAACTGTACTCTGTCGTCCCAATTTTTTTAAGGACATCTGTTATAAAATAAGGACAATGATTTGATTCTACTGTGTTGAATTTATGCGATGATTATTGAAAAAAAATAAAATTAATTTTATTATATTGGGATATATTATAACAGTTATGGGATTTATTATTTTGATATTTTTTATGTGAAAAAATTACTAAATATGATATGTTATATATATTTAAAACGATCCAAATAAACAAGTGTTATATATATTATGAAACGGAGGGAGTAATTTATTGTAATCAAAACTTTCTCAGTTTCAAAAAGATTGTACTATTTTGACTGAACACGCATGACGATACAAGATTTGATTGGTATTGCGAAAAAATCAAACATTATTTTTTGAGAAAATATCGTGAAACATTAATGATAATAAACGTTATGTATTATAACCATATATTGAAAAAAATTTAAATCGTATCATTTAGATGAGTAACGAAGTTTCTCAAATTGTGTGTAGAATAGTACATGAAAAGAGAAGCGTTATAATAATTATGGGACGGAGGTAGTATCATTTTTTATAAAATTATTGTGACGTTAATGATATATTAATTTATAAACTTTAATCTTGAATCAATTTAAAATTTTTGTGACATCCCTAAAAATAAAAACGAAACACTCCGAAGTGTGTGTCGGTGAAAAAATTATTGAATGGAGAGAGTATTTTATATTGACGAGGATAAAATATTACTCCTTCCGTACATATAAATTACGACACATTATAAAAAAAATACTCATCATTTAGAACTACCTCCGTCCTAATTTAATTACAACAGTTTGATCCGACGCGAAATTTTATGTGTGTATTGAACTTGTATGAAATTTGATAGTGAGATATAAATAGGATTTAGGAAAGAGAATGAGAGAGAAGGAGGAGGAGGAAAGAAATGGTAGGGTAGTTTGATTATATTAATATAAATTTTCTACCAAATAAGAGAGTGTAGAAATTTTATATTTATATTCGGATTAACAAAAAAAAATATTATAATTAAATTGGGACAGAGGAAGTAATATTTTTTAAAGATGCCTAAAAAAATTATTATCACTGCCTCGTAAAAGCACAATACCTGTTCTTTTGATGTTCCATAAAAATGTCAATATTTTTTTAATTAGAAAATTTTTTCTTTAAAAATATCAAAACACCCATATTTTTATTTATATCATATTTCCTCCGTCTCATTCAAATTGCAAAGTTGTCATATATAAGCAATAAAGTTATCCATGTTATGAATAGTTTGTGAAACGATCAAACATCGTTTTATGCAAAATTATTGTGAAACACTAGTAATAGTTTAAGTTATGTATTACAACTCTGGGTCAATGTCATAATTTTTTTACGTCGTTAAAACAAAAATGAAACTTCTCAAAATACATATTGAATAATACAATGATGATTCAACGTTACAATTCGAATGGGACGGAGGGAGTATCAATTTATCTCACCACTATTTTTCCTCTCATTTTTTCCCTCTCTCTTCTCCCTCTCACAAACTTTCATCCATAATTAACATATTTTCATCGTGATTTTAACAAACAAGTTTTATATTCCGTCGAATAAATTATGACGTTTAATAATATATTATTTTTATTATTTATTAAGACAATAATTTAACATAAAATTCTCGGGATATTATAAAAACTCTTATACTTTCTAAGCATCGAACAATTAAAACCCTAATCTGTTAATGTCTTCATACTCTCATGGCCGCCATCTTCACCCCTTCCATCATCAATCGCTCACACCGTATATGTGATAATCTCCTACTTTTTTTTTTTTTTTTCGAGTTTTCTCTTTTTTTCAAACAAAATAGTTCTTCAATCACATTTAAAACTCTATGTTGCATCACAGAATTTGAAGAGACACTCTAAAATGAGCGATTGATGGAGAAATGATTGATTGGTTTATTGATTGATGAAGGTTGTGGTGGTTTAGAAATGAAGTTTAGGTGATGATGGGATGAAGAAACGGGAAAAGGGTTTTCGATAACAAAGGGTACTTTGGGGTGTGTAATTGGGGATTAGATTCTTGTTCATTGCTAGATGGTTTGATGTAGGGATCGTGCATGTGATTGAGATCGGCTTAAATGTTGAAATATGGTTTTTTCTAGAACTGAATGTTGTGAAAATTTGAGGTTGTCAGGAAGAATGGTTTCAGGATAATAGGACTTAGGTCACATAGGGTATCAAGGATAGGATAAGACATGATTAGTAATGAGGGGATTAATAATCTCTTTATTTCTAATCCAAGGATTATTTATCTCATCCAAACATTGCTTGGTATACATGAGATTGTGTTATCCAATCCTGACATTAATCATTGAGACTGATTAGTACAATTCGTTTAAGTTGGGATTATTTTGTTTTTTTTTTCCTAAAATGATCTTGGCTTCTTTATCATATTTGATTGTTTTTTGGTTTTATTTGGAATTCCAATAATTATTGAGGATAATTTTGTCCTAAAAATTCTAATACCATTGACCCATAATGAGAGGATTATTAGTGATATCCGGAGGTATCATTATTAGTGAAGGGATTAGGTGGCTTATCCGGAATAGGAAAACTATTAATGATGACGTAAATAATCGTACCAAGTATAGGATAAAAAGGATAAAATAATCCTATTCTATCTTATCCTTGGTATCCAGCATGGTCTTAAATTATTGTATCTGGGGAAACCATGAAGGGTTGTTGTTGCATTGGATTTGGCAGATGCCTATGGGAGTTTACTTGGTCAGTTGCCTGCAACTTGCGCATTGTTTACTCTAAAATATATCCTGAATTACACAATTGCTATGCACTGAATACTCCGTTAACGACTACGGTGATAAAACCATGTCGGACACTGATGATGATGATGTTACGAAAGGGTCTCTTAATTATAAGTACAAATAATAACAAATGCACAAAATAAATGAGACAGAGTTGTTTACGTGGAAACCCTTGCGGGAAAAACCACGGGCGGTCGTAACAAGTAGCAATACGAAAGGAGGAAATACGAGTACCAATAACTCATAACAAATAACTAAACACCCTCATTTTAATGTGTTTAATGTGTTTAGTGTGTCTGTGAATAGGAAAACCTCCAACCCAAACCACTTGCTCTATCTTCTCCCTTTCCTCTCTGCCACTCACTGCCTCTCCTAGCTCTCTCCCCTTTCTTTCTCCGCTCTTCTGCGTCTTCTACCTCTGCCTCTTCTTCTTCTTATATACACCATGGAAGAGCCACGGATGCAACATGCAAAAGCCACGCGGAGAGGAGATGATCACGCGGACTGATTATGCGGATTTGAGGCACACGTTTTATAGATAAATTAAAACAATGGATTATAACTCGGGAGGTCATAAATTCGTATATGGGATAAATCTATCGATACAAATAAATTATCGATGAATAAATATTACGAAATTCGGATAAATAGTGGACTAAACGAGACGTATCGTGGGACGACACGGGGTATTTCCACTTCACCCACTTTTTCCACTCTTCCTCTCCACTCTCGTCTCCTTTCCCTGCCACACACAACCACCTTCACTGCCACTTTCTCTCCACAGCCGCTCCTCTCTGGCCAGCCAACACAGCCACTGCAGCACGCCACCATCACGATCAACACCACGCCAACGCATCAATTATCATCATCTTTATTGTCTCATCATCAATCCATCTCCGTCATCATCGCACCATCACCATGACGCCGCAAGAACAAGGACAGCGGCAGCCGGAGGGAGAGTCAACACCCGCAGCTCGTCTATTGAACATCAACAGATTCGTTCTTGTGATCGTGTGCCTTAAGGATCATTGACGATCGAGGTAACCTCACACGTCCGAGGCGCCTCTTTTATTCGTTCACATGATTTAAGCACGTTTGTACATGTTCGGAACATGTTTATGCTGTGAATGATGTGTATGTAATGGTTTATATGCGTTTTGATGATAAATGGGGGATCCGTGGGCATCGGACGTGAGTTTTGGACGTTCTGGGCTGATGAACAGTCGCGACCGCGACATCCTGGGTCGCGCCCACGGCGAAGGAAAAATCTGAAATTTTGGCTGCACAATGTGTCGCGCCCACGACAGGCCTATTTTAGTGCCAGTCACGGCCGCGACGGTGTTCTGGCCAAGAAAACAACATTTTCGTGTTTCGAACCTTAAACCTAAATGCGTATTTGAGATAAATAACCCATACACATGGAAATATAACGTCAAACGTGCATATACGATCACGTTTGACATGTGGTGGGGTATTTGGGGTCGAAATGAACTAGAATGTACCCTTATAATGTATATACCTTCTCGGGAAATAAACGAAAGCGATCTCTGAACGATAAGTAAAAAGGGAATGGGGGATGTGGAGCATAGTTACACTATCCATGTGAACTAATGAAAAGCAAACGAATAAGATATATCGCCTCCTTGAACTGATAAGGACGGCATAGACATCCCTTTTGGATCCGTTGGATCGTTGGTCATTTTCCTTGAAGTTATTGAGAAGGTCGAATATGGTGTCCCTTCTTTGATCCATTACGATCATATGTTTTCCTTGAATAACCTTGGTGGCTAGAGATTGAGTCATTGCACTACAGTATTATTCTCTAAGTCATCGTCACGGGTAAGAACTAGCTAGGGAGCAATGGGTATCCCCCGTCCTCTTTGCATGCATACAGCGGCTTCTACTCCGTTGTGGTTGGGCCACGGGTTGCTCTCTGCAGAAAGACCCAAATTATCTCAATGCAGGTAAACGATACCTCATTGAATGCGCACAAGAGGTGCAAGGCGACACACAGAGTAGGCGGTGCGAAAACAGAATCTATTGGGTAGCCCGGATGACGATTGACACTTCATTTTATCTCTGTACTCCGAGTCGGTCATATCCTTGGAGTTACCGCTTTTGAGTCAAGGCATGAACCCTAAATAAATACAAAAGAAAAGAATGACTCTTAAAAACGATACGAAGCCATATAAAGCAATGAGAAGCGATGCTGTTGATATGACGCCCATATTTTCCTATATATATAAATGTTTTAGGGATTTTCGACGGTCGACATAGCCATTAGCGGAAGTTCCATGTAATTGGGATTCATACACCTGAGGTTGTTGAGGTTCATTAGCTCACGGTTATTTTTTTCAATTGGAGGTATGCCCTCAACAGCACGTGAAGGCTCTTAGCGTGAGGTTGCATGCATATAGATTATCTCATGTGTTTCGCATATTATAACAGATCAGAGAATCTATTTTGTTTAATGAAATATTCGACTTGCATTGCCTCTGCACAAATGTTATAACTAAACAGGTATTCGAAATTGTAAGGTATGAATGTGGCTACTGTTTCTAGTTTCCTTGACTTCTATACCTCTAAACCCATTCGGTTTATTTGGCCTTGTCACGGACTGGGTCCGTGATGGCATAACGCCATGTGTCTTCCAGTACGGAAAGTCGGGGCGTTATACAGCTGGAACATATCGAACATTTTTCAATGTTCGCAAAACACCATCCTACATCCGTATATGAACATCTCTCACACCAAAAATCTTACAGGCAGAATTGTTGCCCATAAGAACTATGCCGCCATTTGACTCAGCAAATGTAGCGAACCACTCCCGATGCGGACAAATGTGAAAGGTACACCCGTAATCCATCACCCGCTTTAAAGTGGATGCTACCAAGGACTCCACGACGGATGTAAGAACTGTCGAGATTGTCTGGGTCTCGACAATACCAGCGACTGGGGCTTCCTCCTTCTTTTGCTTGTTTTTCAGTTTAGGACATTCGTTCCTCCAATATCCCTTCTGATGACAATAGTGACAAGAGTCGGATTTCTTCGAGCTTTTACCCTTCGATCGGCCTCTGAACTTGTACTGTTGTCTTCAATCCTGTCTCCATCTGATGAATAGCGCATCATTAGAGCTCGAGGGTCTGAACGATACCGAGAGCTGGTGTCTCAGCTGGCTACTGGTCAAAGACGTGTTAACGTCTTTCAATAACAAAGAATCCCTATTATGGATCATAGTAGTCGTAAAGGCCTCATAGCTACTAGGGAAAGAACACAACAGTGTCTCTGTCCGTACACTTCCAGTGATAACACTGTTCCTGTTGGAGTACTGTTCACCGGAACACTGTTTAAACAGTGTCTCTCTCCGTACACTGTTCACGGCACTGTTCAAACATTGTTGAGCACTGTTCATCCGAGGGTAAAAATTAATTTTTGTGGAAAAATGTAAGAAAACTGACCCGTAAAAAATATAACTTAAATCCCAAGCTTAACAACGTTCGTTCCTAAGTTTACGTGGGCAAACCCGATGTAGGAAATGAGGATTGAAACGTTTCAAGTCCTGATACCAGTTTGTTACGAACGGGTCTGTTAATTATAAACACAAACAATAACAAGTGCGCAAAAATAAATGAGACAAAGATTTTTACGTGAAAACCCTTGCGGGAAAAACCACGGACGGTCGCCGACGACGAAGAATCCACTAGTCAAATGAGAAAATACAAAAGGAGCAATACGAATACCAATAACTCGTAACAAATAACTAAACACCCTCATTATAATGTGTTTGTTTAGTTTGCCTGTGAGTAGAAAAAGCTCCAATCCCAAACCACTTGCTCTATCTTCTCATTTTCCTCTCTGTCACTCACTGCCTCTCCCAGCTCTCTCCCCTTTCTTTCTCCGCCCCTCTGCGTCTTCCACTGCGTCTTTTACCTCTGCCTCTTCTTCTTCTTCTTATACACACCATGGAAGAGCCACGGATACAACACGCAAAAGCCACGCAGAGAGGAGATGATCACGCGGACTGATTACGCGGATTTGAGACACACGTTTTCAACAGATGACGCACTGAGCACTACGCATGTCAAGTTAATCTGTTGTATTTTTTATGAGACGAAGAAAATAACTTAAATTTCATAATTTTAAAATAATTAACAGTTTTATTTATTATTGAAGAATCTATACACAAAACCATACCTCGTATAACAAAAATATCTATCCGTCATCACCATGATCATTACACCTCATTTCATTATCAACGTCAACGATCGAAACAGCGCACAACATACAAGGTGAAATCAACACAACAGTTCCGTGAAACAAAACCAATCCGTTTCCTCGCCAACACAACAGCAGCATCTGCACCACCATGAACGCGCTCACGTTCTTCTCATCTCCTCTTCTCACACCCCCACTCTCTTTCCTATCCTCACCTCACATTCCCCTCACCACGGGCCTCCGTTCCCCCTCTCCACACCTCCTCCGCCCACCACCACGCTTCTCCTCCGCCGCCGCCTCCGATGATCCCCTTACCACGCCGTTCTTCTCCGGCGACAGAATCCGTCTACCCGACGCCGACGAGGAGGAGTATGACGTCGATGATGACGACGACGACGATGATGATGAGGGGTATGAGTCTGACGCGGCCGAGGAGTACGAAGAGGATGAGGTGGAAGAGGAAGAGGAGGAGGTGAGTGATTGGCGGGGGAGGAGCGGGGAGACGAAGTGGCAGAGAGTTGAGAAGCTGAGGAACCATGTGAGGGAGTTCGGGGACGGGATTATTGATTTTGATGAGCTCGCTTCGGTTTATGATTTCCGCATCGATAAATTTCAGGTTTGAGGAAATATTTTGTATTTCTTGATCATTTATCTTATTTTTGAAAGGTTTGATTTGTTTGGTGTTTGAGAGAGTGATTTATATATCCACATGGTGGCGGAAGAAACAATACTAGCATCCTACTCCGGTCGGTATATTTTAATTTTAACGGTTTGATTTGATAAAGGATTTTATATATAGGTTGAAATTTTATGAAATTTTGATAATGAATATTTTTTAAATGAGTGTGATTTAAAAAAAAAAAAAAAAAATAATCTGATAATTTAATTATATTAATATAATTTGATTATCAGATAAAGAAAAAATAAAAATGTTCTAAATAAATTGAATTTGAAAAAAAAAAAAGAAAAAAAGTCTTAAGCCTAAGGGCCAGTTAGACAACGACGAATTGGAGGTGGACACAAGTCACACAACGACGCACTATTGGTGCTTAAAAGACAGTCAGGATGCTACTGCCACTGTGCCTGCAGTACATTGGACTACTGCTCAAAGCACAAGTGACTAGTTGCGCAGTTTTAGAAGAAAATCCAGAACCAGTCACTTGTAGTGTCGTTACTTGTCTAATGTGTTTATTCTACTAGTTATAAGCCACATGAACATTCTCTTAGCTTAGTTCCTCTTTGTCTCTCTCCAAATGTTTATGGCCTGGCCATAACCCCACTTTTAGACGTTGGGTTGAGATGTGCTTATTGCGGAAATCTTAACCTGCACAATGGCGTCTTTTGTGGTATCTGAGGAGTCTTTTTATTTATCTGTAGAGGCTGGCGATTGAAGCTTTTCTAAAGGGGTCATCGGTGGTGGTATCTGCACCTACGAGTAGTGGCAAGACATTGATAGCAGAGGCCGCGGCGGTGGCCACTGTGGCAAGAAGGAGGCGGATGGTCTACACCACGCCGCTGAAGGCTTTGTCGAATCAGAAGTTCCGAGAATTCAGGTTCAGAGTTTCCTCATGGCCTTTATGCGAAACGATGTTGGTCTCTTTCTGGTTGAGTTGATTAGAGTGTGAGTTTGAATGTTTATGTTTGGACTCTTTGTCATAGGGATACATTTGGAGATAGCACTGTGGGCCTCCTGACAGGAGATGCTGCCATTAATAAAGATGCTCGAGTTGTGATAATGACTACAGAAATCTTGAGGAACATGCTGTACCACAGGTGAAACATTTTTGTGGTCTGGCGGTGCTTTTTTCTGCTAATACTTGTTCCACCAAATTTTTGCTTTGTTAAACAATAAGCGATGTGATAGAACTCGAATGGCTTGCATATGATATGTCCAACAGGCTATTTGGATTGAACTGGCATGTAGCATTACGCACACTTACAAAGGAAACGAGCATGAAACCCCCCTGAACACACCTACTTCTTCGACGCTATACTTGGATTCGGCTTCTCGAAAAGGAACGTCGGCTCGAACAATTCCGTCGCTGTCTATCAAAACAACTGGAAATGTTTCAAAAACATAGGAATACGTCATACAAAGAGTTCCCGTCCTTGATTTCTAAATATAAGGTGTCCTAACCATCCAATAGCTATTCCATCCCCATTGTCCATTGAACCCGCTCGGAATAATCCGCCTTTTGCTGGATTATTGAACTATTTGACTGTGAAAGATAACCTCTCTAAACTTTAAAAATATATCGATGGCTCCCTTTTCAACTCCTTTAAATGGTTTTTCGTGCCATTATAATGCGATTTCTCGAGTTTAGCAAATATAATTCAGATAACCCCCTTACTAACTACTTTTTTTTTTTTAATTTATAAACCCTTATTAACGATTGTTAATGGGGTTTCATGTCAAAAAATACATTTTTTTTTTCAGGATAGTGGGGTTAAGCGTTTTTTTTATAAATTGGATGAGTCTTGCGAAATCTATGCTCTATGAAGTTATCGCTAAGATTTGCCATGATCACCGACAAGTATGCTTTCCATGTTCAATACTTAATGGGGGTTAAGTGCTATTTTCCTCACTTACAATGTGATGATTGTGGAGTAGTTGATATTTGCAATCATGCTTGTTCTTCTTTGAGAAAAGAATAAATCATGGGATTTAATTTTTGTTTCGATTATGTTTCTTTTCCTTGTTTTGTTTTGTTTGGTTTTCTTCTGATAGTGGTGTTTGCTGGGTTTCCTTCTGCAGTATAGGAGTTGCCTCCTCCGGTGGTGGTTTATTCGATGTTGATGTTATTGTTTTGGATGAAGTACACTATCTCAGTGATATATCTCGGGGTACGGTTTGGGAGGAGATAGTATGTTTCTTTTTCAACCTTGTTTCTTTCTACCTTAGTTCTGCCTGTTTGGTGAACTCGCTTGATTTATCTCGCATTCTCTAGGCAATATATTGCCCAACGGAAGTGCAGCTTATTTGTCTATCAGCTACTGTTTCAAATCCAGATGAGCTAGCTGGTTGGATTTCACAGGTACCTTTTTATTTTCTAATGATGAGAACATTTTTATTTTATTTTTTCATAAGAATTCCACATATTCTGCATAGTATTTGCATATAAGATGATAGATCTTGGCTTGCTTCGACTCTTTTTTTTTTTCCCTTTCCGCTTTAGATTCATGGTAAAACCGAGCTGGTGACGTCCGCAAAACGTCCAGTTCCTTTGACCTGGCATTTCTCAACCAAGACTTTGTTTCTAGCGCTGCTGGATGAGAAAGGAAAGAGCATGAACAGGTATCTTGAGCCATGAAAAAGATCCATTTCCCCAAGATGAATCTTATTTTCTTGCTAAAATAGTAGATGCAGCTGCTTAGAGCTCAATTTTCCCTTAGAAAAATCTAACGCTAGTTCACAAAAATTGGAACTTTTTGGCCAGGTACACACATTGAGATAAACTTGGATGTTTGCCGAGTACAAACCACACTTTTTTTTATATTGTAAATTATGTCATGTATGACTATTGATGGTTTTGCATCGTTGTATCTGTGTAAACTTTCCAGGAAACGACCAATGTGCATATGTACAATGTACATCTTTTAGGATATAGTTGCTAATATCAAGAAGCCTTCTGATCCATCTCAATCTCAGGCAACAGAGTACGATTATCCTGTTTGGCATTCATCAGAATCGCAGAAAGGAACTACACCGACCTTCTACTCACTAAGTGCTCGAGAAGGCAGCACGAATTTGTTGAGACCAACCTCTCTAGAACAAAAAGTCTGTATGAACATTGATGTCAATTTCTGGGTGCTTTCATTCCTATTTATGGTCTCTGATGAGCTATTCGGGGATGCTTTTGACCATTATGGGAGCAATGTGTCTCTGCATGTAGTGTTGCTTCAATTAAATTACATTGACTAATGTGGCTAAGTGTCTTTTTTTTTCACATGTGCTGAAACAGGAAGCTCTCTCTGAATTATTTGCGGCGTCATGTTTCTGGAGATGAAACTACCAAGAATGAATGGCCTAGGAGAAGAAGTTCTAAAAGACGTACTATCAGTTTAAAGTACAGTGATGACGGAAGCAAAGAGGGGCGTACTATCTCAAAACATGACATGAACATGATCCGCCGTTCACAAGTGTGGCATCACAACTTTGAATTGCTTCCCATTTCGTTTACTTTCCTTTAATTCGGGTCTTTCATGCTCAGGTTCCTCAAATTGGAGATACATTGTCACATCTTAAAGGAAGAAACATGCTGCCAGCAATTTGGTTTATTTTCAGCAGAAAAGGATGTGATTCTGCTGTTCAATATCTTCAAAATTCCAAACTTCTTGATGAGTTTGAGAAGGGTGAGGTGGAGCTGGCCTTAAAGCGATTTCGGATCCAATTTCCTGATGCTGTCAGGGAGTCCGCTGTGACAGGCATCTTGAATGGTGTTGCTGCCCATCATGCTGGCTGTTTGTCTATTTGGAAATCTTTCATTGAAGAGCTTTTCCAAAAAGGGCTTGTTAAGGTCGTGTTTGCCACAGAAACACTTGCT
>JAOVYX010017552.1:0-22001 GCA_035668315.1 Drosera spatulata
GTATTTACACCTAAGCCTATATATTTTCTTTAAATCTCACCTACTTTTGAGGCTATTAAATGGACTTACCTAATTAGTTATTAATTAGACCTCACTTTAATTAGATGAGAAAATTTGGTGTTAATTAATTACCTTGAGTCCTATAAATAGAGCTCATTTTTAAGGTGTTATGTATACATTTTCAAGAGAAGAAAATCTCTTTTTCTCTCTCTAATCTCTCTCTAAATATATTTTATTTTTTTAATTCCGATAATTATATTTCGAAGAAATTAATCCGGCGAAACGCTTCTGTTATAACAGAGTTCATTTTTTTTATTATCCATTAGATTTTATTCGTTATTCTAAAATTTATTTTTATTATTGTTAGAATCTGACAGATAATGTCTGGATCACTGTCACTGTCAATATATTTGCCACATTAATATATGTTACAATCCCTTCATGTAAACTGACACGTTAATTTAAAAACAAATCATCAAGGATCACACCTATTTACTGTATACCTCAATAATAAATAGTTAATCTCTTGAAGTATTTCACAACTAATAAGATGCAACATATCTTATCTTTCGTAACATCTCAGACTCAAAAACAAGGAAAGGAAAAAACGCATAACATCACACACCCACGTGACATGAACCACACATGGCCATTGCAAAACAAAACGAACACCAAGATCTGATTCTCTACACCTGAGGAGATCGATCGGTGGCATGAATGATCCTCTCTTCCCTGTCGACTCATCCATATCCAACGTCACCTTCATCTGAGCAAATACAACAACACGAAATCCCACGAGCCAAAGCGCACCCCGACCCTAACCTGAAAATGTAAATTTATCTTATTAGGCTATCAATTACATAATGACGTCAATGAACCTGTGCAAAACCCCTTGAAGAGGGTTTGAGTTTTCAAGGAGAGATTTCAATGGGTATAAATGGGGCTAAAGCTTCAGGTTTTGAGACGAAAAGAGAAGTTTGTATTGGGGAAAAGGGGGATATTGGTGGGTTTTCGAGCAAAAGGGGAAGTGAGCGTTGTTATAGATGTCCAAGGAAGTCGATGTTACGGATGCGGCTACAGCTTCGTCGATGTTTCCTGGGTTTAGGCTAGATCCTAGTGATGAGGAGTTGATTCTTTATTATCTAAAGAATAAGATTAATAGAAATGAGAAGGCTGTTGAGATTATCGGCAAAGTTGATCTATGTCATGTTGAGCCGTGGGATTTGCCAGGTTAGGGTTTGGAATTTGAATTGGAGTATGCATATTTGATTTATTTTCTTGACTTGAGGTTGGTATTATGAAATGAGTTAATATTTTTTTTAAAGTATCAGTATCATGTAAATTTTAAGTTGCAATTGCTTATAGTCATAGAGAGGAGGATGTTTAAGAAGATCACTTTTTAATGTTTACGGGGAATTCTGATAATGCTATGATCAACTACTAGGACTTGTACCTGCTAACTTCCTTGCATTATAATCTTCAACAGAGAAGTTTACCAAAAAAATTAAAGACTTTAAGAGTATTTGCATTGGTTTCATGATGTTTCATCCATTTTTGAGCAGCTAAATCTGTCATCAAATCAAATCAGGAGTGGTTTTTCTTTTCATGTCGTGAAAAAAAGTATCCAAGAGGCTCTCATTGTAAGAGGTCGACTAATGCTGGATATTGGAAAGCAACCGGAAAAGCACGCAACGTGAAACTTGGATCAGATATTATTGGTACGAAAAGAACTCTTGTATTTCACATCGGGCGCTCACCAAAAGGGGAAAAAACTGAATGGATTATGCAAGAATATTGCATGAATGGTGAGGTAAACTAAATATGTTGTTTTCTTGTCTCAATTGTTCGCTAAATGAGATTAATTTTTTTGCACTTTTATTGAGAATTGAACCAATGGCAAAGACTTTTCGTGAAGTAGGTATCTGATCAGTTTGCTAAGATTTCTCCTTAGTTCTTGATATATTTTTTGCAACTGTGGTCAATTTGATGTGAAAACTTTGACCTAATGTCAATGTTCTAGCTAAGATGATTATTAATTACAATTAACAAAGCATCTCGAGTTGATTTCTAGGTTAGTTGGCGCTAGTTAGATGAACCTAATTTTATCATGTTATCTTGGATTAGATAAGAATCTAGACAAAGCAATGTGATTTGAGATAAGAACTAATGCATTCATATGAATTATCAATTGTTTATTCATTTCATAGCTAGTATCTCATATTCAAAATGGATAGGACTTGCATCTTTCTGTTAAAATCTCATCTAATAGTCATTTTTCAAACAAATATATAGCTCTAAGTATATATGAACTCTGAATTTTACAATACTAATAATTTGGGACTTTCGAGTAGTACATGTCAAACAACTATTGCACTCATGGAATTTCAGTGGAATATTGCTTTGAGGGTTTATTTGTATATCATATTTAAAGCTAATTTATGTATTGTGGATATGCAGGATCTTATGGTCGTATGCCGTATAAGGAGGAATATTGGTTTCTTTGGGAGTAGTAGTGAGAACCAAGAGGTTCCACATCCAGAACGGTTATCATTGCTAGAAAACACTTACGCATCTGATAGTGAGAAGGTAAATGATTTCCAACGATAGTTATAAATCTGTTTCTCTTTAGCAGATTGTCGATGCATTTGCAATTAGTCATAACATGAAAGATGATGAAATCGTGCCTGAATCCACTACCTACCATTTTGTATGATTTTATGTTTTAACTTTCTTCTAATGCTGATTTTGTCAGTTGGCCACTTTTAGATTTTTCAATTAGAATCAAAACAATAACAGCATGAGAATTCTTTCTCAAAGTGTTCTATGAAGATATATGTTGCGATCTTGGCAATGTTCTTAATTGTGACCTTATATAAATAGTTGTTCTCATAGTGTATGGTTTTCATGTGATGAGACAAGTTTAATTTTTTCTTTTATACCATGCAGCCTTGTAGCAAAGAGGATGTGTGTTTTGAAGATATATTAAATGATGATATCATTGCCCTCGATACTCCGTTCATGAGGTCTTCTTTAGATATCATATCGAAAACATAGTTAAATCCGTAGGTTGATGCAATATATCAGGTTGGGTTAAGAGCCATAAACCCTTTTGCTGGGTTAGGGAACTGCGCCACTTTGTCTATATGTTTTGATATAGTGTACCTGTTCTTTTTTTTTTTTTTTCCTCTTTGTTGTACATAAATCGGAGACATATCTATATATACGGAAATGTGTTACTGAATTAAAATCAATCAACATGACTGATTTTAAATAAATCAGTCCCATAAATCGTAATCTTTTCGTGTTTTCTTTGCAAGGACTCACAACTAAAAACACCAAAAATGAAGAAGTGGTATTCAGCTTCTATTTGATTTTGTTTGCAAGTGAAGTTAGAGGCCTACCATAAACTCTACAAATTCCTATCTTATAAGAAGTGGTAAATAGTATCTCATCATAACGATGATTTTGAATAAATTTGTCACTGATGTATCATACCTTTATCATCCTAACTTTTGGACATTAATTAAACATACAGCAACGGCGATCAATAATGGAAACTTATGGGAACTCGATGAATTAGTGTGATGCATTGTTCAAATTCAGGAACAGTAATCGGAAGCATGCACCAGTTGACCAGTTATGGGAACTCGAATACAGGAACAGTAATGGGAAGCATGTCCTTTAGATAACACGTTATGAAGCGTATTTAACGAGAGCTTAGATGAGACTATTCCTGAGAATTGTGTTTTAAATTGTTGAATCGAGGCCTGCTTCTTCCACCATTTGAAATATTATTTTGCAGAAGTCAGTCCTATACTCCATTGCATCTAGCATAGTTTTCTTGGAGTGATTGGGAGAAGGTGGTATTTCTTTGTGATAAACATCACTCAGGTACGTTCCTCAATGCGTCTTCCTTTTGCAATACTAATCAGTCCTATTGTTTCGATTAGGCTTTGTAGGTGTGTACCTCGCGTTTCCTTTCCTGATGCTTTACTTGAAGATTTTGTTTCCTTTTATTTCCGCCGAGTGAAGTTGATGTTCATTTTACGTGCAGTACGGTGTGATGCTTGATGCATTGTAGAATCCATCTCCTATTGCTCTTAGCCCAGGTTGTGGTTTACATCTTCATGTACTTCGCAGAGATTAAATTAAGTATTGCTTTTGCCTGTCAACTTTTCAGATTGTGATTCTGCACAATGCAGTCTTGTGCAAGCTTGATCGATGGCAACCATGCTTTTTCCGTGTGGTTGGGACTTATCGTTACCTCAGCACACATTGCTTCTTTTAATTGTCCCTTTCTAAAACATCATGTGTTCTATTGTAAATTGATGTGAAGAACGGCTAGCAGCATTACAGTTCCTAGCATCTAGTTGCATCATTTTAACTTATGAAAAGATAACTACATGCTGCCTCTATGGTGGTGGTTCTTGTTTTCTGCTTCCTAGTTATGTGAGGACTGAGGATGCTTCTTCAATTGCAGATATTCTGGGTTAAACTGCATTGTTTGATATTGTCTGGATATGGATCAAGGCAAATGCGCTTACGAGCAGCAATTACTTGTTCTGAATCAAGCCTGCCATTTCATCGAGTCAAAACCATTTTCTGACGCAAAATAAGTGAGTAATTGCGATGAGGTGAAGATTGGATAGAGATTGGATAATGCTGTTGTCCGATGCATTAATTATGGTATGCGCGTTACCCTTGGTTGGTTGGATGCGAAGTTGTTGTAAGTTCAGTTTGTTGTTCTATTTTGTGTTTAGACTTGGTATTTCCATCATCTGGTGTCTATCTTTATGTTATCTTTGAATCTAGAAGGATAAATGCAGATGAGAGGCCTCTTTTAGTAAGTGGGTTGACGGAGACGCCGGTAATCACTAGGAGAGGAACATCTCGAGGTATTGGCGAAATCGATATCCCAGGCAAGGGGATTATGGGGAACCGAATTTTGACATTCTTTTGCTGAGCAGCGGGTTCGTGGTCTATTTCCTGGTTTTCCCTGGACATTCCTGCGCCAACTGTGCTGATGCCTATTCTGGTGTTTCTTTTGAGCTCTACTGCACAGGATGCTGGTGTTTATTATGGATTGGATTGTTAGGAACAACTCTATATTTGATGAACTTTGAAATGGCTTACGAAGAACTTATCATTGATAGAGAGTTCGTCTGGTGGTATTAATCTCGATCTATACATTGGAATTATCAGGAGTAGTTTTAGTCTCGGGTTTTATATGTCCTAACATGGCCGAACTTTGTTTTTAACAGACTACTCTCAAATACCCTCTGGGAGAAGAACATCCGTTACTGGTAGTCATGAATTTGTTGTAGTTGGGCAACACTACTGGCATGGGTGGCGGCGATGGTTTTATCATGTCATTGATATGTTTCAGTTTTTCGAACAATGGGACTAGTGTTTTGTTACTTTTTGAGTGAAAAGTTTGGGAACAAGAGAAAGTTGTGCTATATATTTTGGAATAATTTAAATGTTTTTCTTCTTTAAAATTATAGTTATTATTTTAGGACGTTTCATAGATCTTATAATATTTTCATTTTTATGAAGAATTTAATCTAAAAAATATCGAAATAATCATCATCTGTTACAGTACACCTGTTATTTTCTTTCATAATTTTTACTATCACTAAAAAAATATTGTTTGTTTATCGATTTTCATAAAAATTCAAAACACATAAAAAATTGATCTGGACATAGTGATGCAACAATTATGGGACGAAGAGAATAGAAAACTATTGTATTGTGTATCATTGAATAGAGGGAGTACTATCAGTCTATCAAACATATTTTTTCATATAATTCATTTTACATCATACAATGTTCGCATGTCCTACATCCTCCATTAGATACTACATAACTGATAAGGTTTAAGAAAGTAATAATAGAAACTGTCTATTAACATAATCAATGATTAAAATCTCATCATTTTGAAAAAAATCAAAAATGATAAAATCAAGAAAATAAATTTACAAAGTTGAACCCCTTTTTTTGCGCATTGATACTGTTGATAGTCAGTTTTTGCTGTTTTTTCTTTATCCGTAACATAATTTATAATATAATAATATTTCACAATAAATTTACTAAAAATAATTTTCGATCGTCTTATAATGATGGTTAAAGTTCACATTGATAATTGAAGTGCTAGTATTTCTTAATGGGATCATACCACATACTCAATGTTCTTACGTGGATACAAAGATCACATATAAGGCTGTTAAAACGGAGGTCGAACCGATTATCAAATCGTTATCGAAATCGATAAATCGAAACCGTCCGAACCGATTATTAAATGGTTCGATTTGGTTTAAAAAATGAATCAACGATTTAAAATCGAACCGAATCGAGAAACCGATAATAAACAGATTAATTGAACCGTTTATGATTGATTATCGAACTGTTTAAAATTAATTATCGTAATTATTTTATATAAGATTGTTAACCTTAAATATCAAACAGATTATATTATTTTAAACCTAAGATAACATAATATCTTTAATATTGTGGATATTGTTTTTTTTTTCTTTTTGTTAGAAATGGAAATAAAAACATTGAGTCATATTTTCTATTTTTTTTATCGAATATTTTTTATTTGATTAATAAGAAAATCATTTGTTCATATATTTTAGTATAATTTATGTCATTTTTTTAAAACTCGACATATCTAATTTATTTTGACAAACACGTATAGTAAAAATTTATATAGTAATTTTAATAAACGATATATAATATTAGAATCTCAAACTATTTAAGATAAAATCATACAAACAAAATTGTTTAAAAACTGAAAAAACCGAATCCATTATTAAATATTTTTAATTTTAATTTTTAAATTAATTAATTAATCGATTTCATTTTAATTTTAAATTATAAAAATCGAACCATAAAAAGAGAAAACCATTTAAACCCAACTGACCCGAATTAACCCCTTGAATTCACACATATGCTATCATCAATTTTACGCGCCACATTCATCTCCCTCCACCGCCGCTCCATTTTCAAAACCCTAAACCCCCAAATCGAAAACCACAAACACCCCCGAATCCCCCAATCAAATTAGGGTTTCCTTTCCCCCCCAAATCTCAGCGTTCCCAAATTCTCCCGATTCAAGATGAGCATGAAATTCACCGACGAGCAAGTCTCCACGATCCGATCGATCATCGGCGACGAACACCACACAGATATGGACATAATCAGAGCGCTTCACATGTCCAACAACGACGTCACCGCCGCCATCAACATCATCCTCGATTCCACCCCGAATAATCGCAGCCACAGAACCGAGAAGCCCCAAAACACGACGAAGATAGAGCCTGTGGTGGAGCGTGATGTCGAATCGAGGAGTTCGGGATCGAGTGGGGGTGAGGGAGGTGGAGAATTGAGAAATGGGAATGAGGGGGTGAATGTGGGTGAGGGTGAGGAGGAGATGGGGAGTGAGTGGTGGCTTGTTGGGAGGTGTGAGGTGTCGGGGTTGTCAACGTGTAAGGGTAGGAAGATTAGGGCTGGTGAAGAGGTTGTTTTCAAGTTTCCTGTGAGGGATGAGAAGGCAAACGGGCCGTCTCCTGGTAAGGGTTTCGGGCGGGGAAGACAGGCGGGTGCTTGTTCGGAGATCGTGAGGTTTTGCACGATGGATAAGTGGGAGGTGGGTGAAAATGCTGTTTGTATTGTGATTTTTACTATGAGGTATGGGGATTCGCAATGTGGTTTTCGTTGGTGAGAGTTGTTGATTTGTGTTCGTGTGGTTGGTTGTAGATTGGTCGGATACCGAACGAGTGGGCAAGGTGCTTGTTGCCGCTCGTGAGAGACAAGAAGATCAAGGTTGAGGGTTCTTGTGGATCTGCTCCGGATGTCCTTGGCATCATGGACACTGTTTCTTTATCTATCAGGTATGGTTGAAGAAATTAGCACCTAAAACTATTTGGCCGAGAAGGCAATGCTTTGTTCAGTTTTATTTGGATTTTAATGACATTAGAAGGCCAAATATGTAAGATTGGTATTTGAGGAAAATTTGTGAGATTTGAACGTTTGATAGTCAACACTGTAGAGATCTTGTAGTCAGATTGTAGTGTCCTTGATGGATGAGATGAACTTTGTGTTAATTGCGAGGATCCTTTGTTCAAGATGATGTGACAAATGTTGTTGCTTGCTATCCAGTGTTTACATAAACAGCAAGATGTTTAGGAAGCACCATCAAACTTCACTAAAAGCAGCCAACAAGTCTATCGAAGAATCTGTAGTCCATCCATTGCCAACTTTGTTTAGGTTGCTGGGTTTGTCTCCTTTTAAGAAGGTACTTGTCGCATACTATACTCTATACTAGTGTTTTTTTTAATAAAATTTGTTTTCATGCCTACTTCTATGAGGAAATAGTTGATGAAAAATCATGATATGCCATCATTCAATTTCCTCTGTGATGTGTAGGCAGAGTTCACTCCAGACGATTTATATTCTAAGAAACGGCCTTTGAATTCTAAGGTGGTAAGACGTTCAACTTAGTCCCCATTTGGTTGATGTCATGCATTGTGCTTTAGATTGTAATTCTGCTGCAACAGGAATTTTCAGGCCTGCATGCCTCTTTGTTGAAAACCAACAAGTCAAAGGATTCATCATTTGATGGCAATAAGCTCGAAGAGAACGAGGAGTGTGTATCAGACGCAGACATTGACACTATTGTTGGTGTTGGTGATTGCCCAGAGCTTGAGGTTTACCTCATTTTTGCTGTCAGTTCCTTTTTGCAGTCCATCGTATCTGTCTCCTTGTGCTAACCAAATCCATTTAGATGCTTATTTTAGGAAATGGATCCCCCAAGTACCCTTCAATGTGAACTGCGTCCTTACCAGAAGCAAGCCCTGCATTGGATGGTCAGTCTTGAGAAAGGAGATTGCATGGATGAGGCTGCTACTACTCTTCATCCTTGCTGGGAAGCATACCATCTTGCTGACGAGTGTGTGATTTAGCATTCAACTTTTACATTCACAAAGTAATTTTTTTATTCTAAACTTTGATAGCGTGGTTCACATGCTTGTAGGAGGAATCTTGTGGTATATTTGAATGCTTTTTCAGGAGAGGCTATTACGGAATTTCCAAGCACCCTTCAAATGGCCAGAGGTGGTGTATGTAACTGACCTTGATTTTCCCACTTCGAAGGCAACAAGGCCTTGGAATTTTGTTCTTATGATTCTTTATTGTCATTTGTGAACTTGTAGATTCTGGCAGATGCTATGGGTCTTGGGAAGACTATTATGACCTTAGCCCTTCTCCTTGCCAATTCAGATAGGACTGGATCACCAGGTAGTCATTTAACTAGCAATTCTTCTGGTGGAAGTCCTGAACTCAGTGACGGAACTGATGTATCCCCCAATCATCCAAAGAACAAAAAATTTCCTGGTTTTGATAAGCTCAAGAAACGCAAGAGCTTAATCAACGGTGGCAATCTCATAGTCTGCCCGATGACACTTCTTGGTCAGTGGAAGGTACATTGGCTTGCCACATGTCCTATGTGTCTAATACCTTTTCTTCCCTGTCAGAACAACCTCTTTCTTGTTTGGATACCTGTCATGTATTCACCCATTACGTACCCCTTATGTATATGCAGTGTGAAATATATATGTAATTTGTTGTATATGTTACCGGCAGGCAGAGATAGAAACACATGCTGAAGCAAGCTCCCTGTCCATTTACATGCATTATGGACAAAGCAGGCCAAAAGATTCAAAAATTCTGGCTCAAAGTGACGTTGTTATTACCACATATGGAGTGTTATCATCGGAATTTTCAGCGGAGGTACCAAATGAATTTGAAATCAATGAAATGTGAATGGGTTCCACTTGAAATTTCCTTAACCATTGTTTTTTCCCTGGCTGCAGAATTCTGAAGATTGTGGGGGCCTTTACTCGGTAAGGTGGCTCAGAGTGGTGCTTGATGAGGCACACACTATTAAATCACCAAAAAGCCAAGTATCTATGGCTGCAGCTTCTTTAGCAGCTGGTCGTAGATGGTGTCTTACTGGCACTCCAATACAGGTACTTTATTATCTACTGCTTTTCTGACAGAACTGCTGCTTAGTTTGTTCTATAAATTCTGGGCAGATTTCTAGCTTTTCTTGTTGTAAATCACCTCTGTAAGAAGTGTCAATGTTCTTAGGGCGTTTTGCAGTATTAAGTTTGTATCGTGTATTTTATTAAGGTGATTTATATTCTGCTCTATGGTTTCTGACTTCTTTTTTGGTCTGTAGAACAACCTTGAGGACATTTACAGTCTTCTTCGGTTCCTGAAGGTAGAGCCTTGGGGTAACTGGGCATGGTAAGGTTACAGCTCCTGTTATCTTTAGTAGTTTTACTGCTAGTGATGCTAAAGTAAATGTGAAGATGGTTTCTAGTGTCCGTAATAGTATGTCATGGAAAAGACATGCCCAATATGTTTATCCTTGAACTGTATCACAAAAGGCTACCTTTGTCATTCTTCCTCTAGTTGCAAACAATATTATGGCTTTACTTGGCTCAGTTATGCATGGATGATAGAGAGATGTCTTAAAAGGATTATTGTACATCGCAGATGCCTAAAGTATCTGTACATAACTGTAGGTGGAATAAACTTGTTCAGAAACCATTTGAAGAGGGCGATGAAAGAGGATTAAAGCTAGTCCAGTCCGTTCTGAAGCCAATAATGTTGAGGAGAACCAAGCTAAGTGTCGATAAAGAAGGAAGGTAAGAGTTCTCCTGTCTTCCCAAAATTTTCAGTTTTTAGTTCTGGAATTGCATTTCATCCATTGTTGTTGGCTATGTTCAATCTGATCCTCTTTAACCATTTCTGTCGCAGACCAATTATAGTGCTTCCTCCAGCTAACGTAGAGATTATTTATTGTCAACTCACTGAAGCTGAAAAAGATTTCTATGAGGCCTTATTTAAGAGATCCAAGGTGACTTCACTTTTGACTTCTGCAATTTCTTTTCCCTGCAAAGATTGAAGAATGTGTTTTTGCCTGATTTTTTGCTGTGAAAATTGGATTCTGTTTTGATCTTACTCTCTATGTGTTGTTCAGGTCAAGTTTGATCAGTTTGTGGAGCAAGGACGAGTCCTACATAATTATGCCTCTATACTGGAGTTACTATTGCGCCTCCGCCAATGTTGTGATCATCCATTTCTTGTTATGAGGTGCTGTTAATGCTTGGTTCTTATGCATTCTATATGTGCTTATCATGTCCAGTCTAGTTGGTCTATCCTCTTCCGCCTTAAAATGGTTCTTGTATCCCATTTCAATGGTATTTTGTGGCATCATGAAGTTCTGGAGAAATTATTTAATTAAACAGCGAATCTAGGAAAATAAATGTAGAGATATTGTATAATATGATAGAGGAAAAAGCTTCCTTTTCATGTCTTTCTGGTTTCATGTTGTGATCTTCTTGTCCAGTGTCTTGATTGATAATCTGGTCATGTATTTATGCCTGAAGGAGCTTTCTTAAAGTTCTCTTGCCATTAAATGGATCACTGCATGCTATTGCTAGTTCTGATGCACTGGCTGTTTTTTGGCCTTCACCTACACAGTCGAGGTGATACTCAAGAATTTTCAGATCTCAATAAGCTTGCAAAACGCTTCCTTGGAGGTGGGAGAGGTTCAGGGAAAGTGGAAGCAGAGGTGGCACCCTCCCGAGCTTATATTCAAGAAGTTGTTGAAGAATTGCAGAAGGGAGAACATGGAGAGTGTCCCATCTGTCTGGAAGCTTTTGAGGATGCAGTATTAACACCTTGTGCTCATCGCTTGTGTCGGGAGTGCCTTTTGGCAAGTTGGCGAAACCAGACCTCTGGTTTGTGCCCTGTTTGCAGGTATTGAAATTTGTTTTCCCCTTTATTTGAGTAGCTCTCTTCCTTACATCCTACGTCTTTCCGCTTGTGTCTGTCTTTGCCTATCCCTGCCATTTTATGTTCTCTCTTTACCTTTCTCTCCTCCTGTCCTCAACTTATTGCCACCTTTTTGTTGAGTTAATGGCATGCTGAGAATCTTAAACAAATCAATGCTTCCGTTTCAGGAAAACAGTCAATAGGCAAGATCTCATTACAGCACCTACTAATAGTAGATTCCAGGTTGATATAGAGAAAAATTGGGTTGAGTCTACAAAAGTTTCAGCACTTCTTCGTGAACTTGAAGCTCTTCGGTCATCTGGGTCGAAAAGTATAGTATTTAGCCAGTGGACTGCTTTCCTGGATCTACTGCAGATTCCTCTCATCAGGTACCCTGTGCAAAGACTAGTTTCTGCTCTTCTCGTCAGCTTGTTTGTCCATAGTGTAGTTACCGGGGTATCTAGTCCCTCTTATTCCCCTCGCACATGTGGTGGGAACAATGTGCGGTATCTAGTCCCTCTTATTCCCCTCGCACATGTGGTGGGAACAATGTTCTAGATATTGGTTTGCATACCAACAATATTTCTGTTTGTGCAGGACTGGGATACCCTTTGTCCGTCTTGATGGCACCCTAAATCAACAACGACGTGAAAAAGTAATCAAGCAATTTTCTGAAGAAAGTGATGTTCTGGTATGTTTCATTCACTGCTGGTTATAATTGCGTAGCTCTGTAGGAGCCTTATGTTAGTAATTAGGATACCTACTCAGTATTTGAGCTTTTATTTGCAATCTAGGTCTTGCTGATGTCACTGAAGGCTGGTGGAGTAGGTATAAATTTGATTGCAGCATCCAATGCTTTTGTTATGGTAAGTAAATTAATCACAGCATTTTCATTTCTCAGTACCTTATATTTAGTCGTGTATAAGCGATAAGGAAGGATTGGCTATGAAGATATTATCTGATGCCTAAACTTGGTTAGGCATGTGCAAGGTTTTAGTTTTGTTTGGATAAATAAGTTTGGGTTATAATTCTATTTTATGCTTAAAATTTTGTTGGAAAGTGAGACACATGTTAGTAAAATTTGATTTGGGCTATATTTCATTTATAGGATCCCTGGTGGAATCCTGCCGTAGAGGAACAAGCAGTAATGCGAATTCATCGTATTGGTCAAACCAAAAGCGTAATGATCAAAAGATTCATTGTCAAGGTATGTTTTCCTGCGTGTAGTATTGTTGATGTTTTTTTTAGCTCTGCTGTTATGTGAAAATTTTCATATTTTGAGCTGATTTCATTTGGTATCAACTTTTACGTTTCATGTGATTGTGAACCCCTCCCTACGAATAAGAAGAAAGCAATCAAGCATACTTTCAATCTGTCTACTTCAGTGTTTTTAGATGTAACATTTTTCAGGATTTTGACTTTTCGAGATTTTGAAAGTAAAATGAGAGTAGTCTATGAGTATCCTGTCGTGCTAGCTCATTCGCAAATACCTTGTCTTTATTTGACACAAGTGTGCTCTTTCTTAGTCAAGCCACTGCCTATGGCTTACTGACTCATTCTTCAGCAGTCATGTGGTCAAGAGCCTGTACGCTCCTGCAATTGCCTCGGTGCTGTGTTCTCATTGTCTATTTCACTGTCTGATGAATTTTTCAACACGATTACAATTATTTGAGCTGCATTATGGGTGTGCAGGGAACAGTCGAGGAGAGAATGGAGGCAGTACAAGCACGTAAGCAGCGGATGATATCCGGTGCTTTGACAGATCAAGAAGTTAGAACTGCCCGCATTGAAGAATTGAAGATGCTTTTCACTTAAGCAAGTCTGGCAAAACTACCCCCTTGGGATTGTTGATTGTTTTGCTATAGTGAGATCTCCTATCAATCGTGCCACAGTATGTAGAAATACACAGAATCCTATGCCTCATGGTCTGTGAGCCCCCTTTTTGGTAACAGATGCTGGTCTGGCGTCAGGGAACGGCATGCTGCTGCACAACTGATGTCTCAGTTGCCAAGGTAGCTCGCTGTTTGAAGTGTAATGCGCAGCTAGTATGGAGTGGTATTCCAAAGATTACAGTCCAAAAGTTTGCTGGTACATGGCTCGGATGTAACTCGTATCCCAACCTTGATTCATGTCAGTAAAGTCGAGGCTGGTTGTATGCTGGTAGTTACTGCAAATGAGAGCATCAGCCGAAACATAGAACCGATGTAACTGATTTGTATTTCTTCTAGGTGATGTTGTACAATAGTCTATGCGATTCATCAAGAATGTAGTGACGTATAGGAGAAGTTCATTCTGTGCAAGGTTACTTGCATTTGTGATGCACTAGTAAGCATAACGGGAAACTTCTCTAGCTTTTCCAAGCGTGTAAATACAAGTTCTAATACTACTATCTCTTCAGTTGAATCTGTCCGCTGTTTTTTTTGTTTTCCACCATACGAATGCCTTAATGTATGTAGGCATCACAAACAATCTGTACACTCCATCAATCTAAACCACAACGATATGAATTTTCCCCCGTATGCAACAGCAAATTTTAACAGAAGGTATTTGAAAAGAATATTGAGAACAAGGTATATCCTGAATGAGCTTTTCCACTAGCATAGGAGGCATAAGTTTTCGACACAGAACTAACTAACGAATCAAATTTTGACTGTCCGTTTTGCGACCAACACAAACCGAACAACTGATAATCTTTCACGTCGAGAACTATCTGCCTCACTGATGCAAACACTGCTACAATTGTCACCAATGAGAAGATGACTATGATTGCAGCATTCAACCAAAAGACGGGGTTCCTCTTGGATGGCTGAAACGTCAAGTTGAAGAACACCACTGGCAGCACAAAGTCAAGAGGCAAGAAGCCGATGGCTCCTAATAGTGCATTCAGGTCCCCGAAGAAAGGAAGCATAATAGCTATGGTAGTTGATATGGCCACTGACAATGAGCGAGTGACCAACCTTGCCATCACATTGCGAGTAGAGAACTGAGCCCTAGTTGGGTCCGCAAACCATCGCTCCAGAGCCTCATTCGTCGGTTGCAAGTAAACCTGTCATACAAGCAACGATTCTGACAAAAGCCGTTTATTGAAAATGAAAGAAAGGTAATATCTCTCTGTGATAATAGAGGACAGACCACTGCGACAGCTGATAGTTGAACAATGATGAACGCGATGGTCATCACGACTAACCATTTTGGCAACAAAAGGTTCCCGTCATTGAAGAAGTTGTAAAGAATGAAGCTGTTAGCTTTCTTGCCAAAAGCCCAGTAGCCAGAAACCGAAACTGTAATGAAAGTTGCTCCTACAACTGCATAACATATACAGAGTCCTTTGAACATCTTTCCCTTCGCCGGCGGAGCCAAAGTTGCCTGCAGGTGAAAACCTGTTCATCAGAGGGTCATTACTGTATCTGAAGATCTAGGGGAAATAACAATGTGGTATTCATGTTAAACCACAGACCTGAATTTCTGGAATAATTCCATTTCCATATGTTGTCGCTATAATGCCGAGTGCAGTGAAAGCTCTGAGGATGCGGTTTTGTAAGTTGCCATCCACGGAATAGTCCTTTGTTTCATTGGATGAAATTCCTGGCCCCCAAATGTTACATATCAAAAGTATCTTAGTTTTCAATCATAAACACAATCAAGTTCGCGGCGGCCCGACTGATTCGACTTTCAAGCTTTTGACGATCATCTTGAACATAGATCAACCAGGCGCAATCACATGTTGGCCTAAATCGGCTGTTATTCAGCGCAAATTACGTGAAATATGAGCTTTGTTGTACATATATGTAAGATGTTGACTATGACTTCCTAGTAATGTAATACAAACAATTAAAAATAAGGATTCCATAGAACAACCGAAGAGAAGGCCAACAGGCCGTCAGGGGTACCTATGTAGATGGAACCTGCTGCACAGCAGGCGCTGTAACCAAGACTTAGAACCAGAGACAACAAGTTAAGATGCCTTAACGAATGAAAAGAAGGAAGCTGAGCCAACACAAGCATTGCAGCGCCAAATATTATTGTAAATTCGTAAAGCTTCAGTTTCCCATCCGGCCATATTATGTCATACGATATCTGCAAAGTCCATACGACGATATATCATTACAGGCACATTCTTTTGATCATAGTCTGGCATTTCAATTGATGCCCTAGAATGAAACTTGACAGTTTCTGCATGTGTTATACGTCACTAAATCGATCAAGAGCACTTTCAGCAGGAAAAATTCCTCCTTTGCTCTCATATTGAGTTGAATAAACAGGTAAGCGCAGTAAGTTGCTCGGAGAGGACCATACCTTCAAGCATTCTCCTCCTAGAAGAGAATTCCCAACAACCGCCCCATAGCAGACAATGAACTGAATTGGACAGACGAAATACAGATCCCATCCCGGCCCTGTCAATAGTTTGAAGCACTATTCATCAGTCACATTGAGATTAATGTAAGAGGACATTGGAACAAAAAAGAAACAAAGCATTGACAAAATTTCGGAGTTCTTTACGGTCTAATTGAACTGCCAGTTTCTGGAAGGGGATAACATGACAAAATCTGATTTTCTAATCAGTGAACTAAAGGTAGGCTAGTTCATGACAACGAGAGCCATTGTTATATACTGCATGTTGCTACAACCGGATGAATTAGGTCCGTTGGTTAGACACTCAAGTTAGAGCATTGGTCATCGTACAAAATTCTTTTTCCTAGACTCCTAGTGTAAATGTTGCCTAGTCTTACCCAAGATACCACGAGCCATGTCCGGAAAACGTAGATGGCGACAACCTGCCTTATCCTGTTGCTCCAGAACCAGAGAAATCAAGTTGTAAGAGTAGAAGGTTACAAGACCTCCAATGACCAAACACGAGATACCTCCGACCCATCCAAGCAAGGAAAGAGCATATGGAAGGGTGAGCAAAGCCGGAGCGACAATGGATGTAGTCAAGTGATAGCCACAGTGCAGCCATGATCCTGTCCTAGCACAGGAGTACAGATCGAAATGATCAGAACAAAGCTCATGTTCTAAACTTTGATTAAACAATATGAAACCATGAACATCATGGAGATCAAGTGCAACAAATGGAGGAGGAAGAATTCGAGCTCGTAATCAATAATCTCAATGTCATATCTGATACCAGGTTGAAGAACCAACTTTAACAAAATATGACGGTAGAAACTAATCATGAACCCAACAAGCATGACCCTTTAGAACGACAAATTGCTCCCAACTACATACGAAACTTCCAAATACATATCAAAAGTATATTTAGAGGTGCCCATAACTAGCAACCCTATAAAATCTTTACCCAAAATGAGCCAATTACAAGCAAACAGATAAAGAGTAGCATACCCTCAGATCTGAGAACAAAGAGAGCACCAGCATCAAGAATCTGCCCTCCTGTTTCATTGCTTGAAAGCAGTGTCTCTCCTTGTTCATGATGATCAAATGATAATAGTACTTCGTTGCTCACTTCTCCCATCTCCTTCGCCTCCACTTCCCTCTTCTTCTTCTTCTATTCCATATATCACACACGAGTTAGCAATTCCTCAATTTTTTCAACAACTCACAAGAGATGAGACAAAATGGAGTTGTTGACAAATCAACTTTCTCATTAATAACCCGGTGGATCTGATAGATCCTACTTTTGAGTTAATGGATCAATAAGATCTCGAATTCCAATTTTATTAGATAAATTTAGAGATATCAGGAGGACATAATCCATCAATGTGACTTTAAGATTAGTGAAGACTACCCACAAAGAGGCCAAAACCATAACTTTCAGGACCTTTTGAAAATTCGGTCGAAGGGTGACCCACGTAGGAGTTGGGATATTCCTCCAAGCTTGCTTGTGGGATTCATTTTGTTTCTGGTTGGAGTCAAAAACTGAAAAAAGGTTGAATCTTTGATGTTGAAAACACAATTTGACGGGTAGAAATTCAGCAGACTTGTGCACAATTGCAATTTTGCAAGTTCATCGACCGAATTGATGTTCACCTAAATGAAATTGTCATTTACTCTTTTTATTTTATTTTATTCTGTGTGTTTTCTTAAAGATATTTTTGTTTTGTTCAATTTTGGATGACCCAGTCGGCCAACCACATTAGGGTCAGCTTAAGTGATCCTCATGGTTTACGGGTAATTGCCTAATTGGGTGCCGCCAGGGGTTCACCAGAAAACCTTTACAGGGAGATGAAAAAAAAAAAAAAATCAAATCGCGGTGTACTGATAATCAACCCTGAATTTGAATTGACATGATGATCGAGGTGAACCTTTTAGCATACAACATGTTTTAGGTCTTAGCTGCATCAACAATGTCGAAAAAAATATCGAGTCGGGAGTGGAACACAAAACCCACCCAGTCACGAGCTCCAGTCACTCAAAAACAAATAAGCTTGTTTAAGATTTACCAGGAACCGGTGCCCAAGGATTGGTTTATGAACTCATCTTTGTACATATAATAATGTCCGATCAGCTGCTAAAACTAACAATATCATATATTTGCAAACAATCAGTAAGTTTTAGCATCAAGAATGACCTGCCGGACAGCGGCCACTGATCCCATAACACCCAGAATCGAGAACACAACAGCGATTGTGTTATTCAAGCAGAAAACAAAGCTTCTCTTCGATGGCTTGAACGTAATGTTAAAGAAAACTGCAGGCAGCACGAAATCGAGGAGGCAAGAAGCCAAAAGCTCCAAGGACAGCATTGAAGTCCGCGAAGAACGGGAGCATGGCTCCGATTAGAGTTCCTATGATGATGGAAATTGACCGAGAGATAAGCCTCGGGACAACATTTCGAGTTGAGAATTGGTCGATCCCAAGAGCTCGGATAGCAGATTCTCCAGAGCTTCATTTGTGGGCTGTAAATAGACCTGCACCAAATAGTCGAAGTTCATGTTAATATCAAGATCATGGTAACCAGTTCTAAAAGAATCCACCAACAACTTATACTCTCATCTCATGTAGTTTAGTTTGAAGAGAATTGACGAGCTTGCTTCACAGGTCAAACAAGTATTATAAGAACTTTGGTTTCCCTTTCGAAATATCGAAAAAAAAACCAATTCCTCTCTTTATATGTAGGCATACAACCTTGACACTGGGTTCAATAGAAACCATTATTTGTACAATTTTAGAAAGGATATATTAGCTAATGATGCTAGTACTTACCACGCAGACAGCAGCGAGCTGAAGGATCACGAATCCATTGGTCATGTAGATGAACCATCTCGGAACCAGAGGATCACGAATCTGGGCTGCAGATTGGTTCCCAAATGCCCAGTAACCGGAAATGGAGACAGTGAAAAAGGTTGCGAGCACCACTGCATAACAAAGAGATAGGCCCTTGAACATCTTTCCCTTCACTGGAGGCACCAATGTTGCCTATGGTGGATATAGTGTTTAAATAACAAGAGTACAGCAGATAAACCGGGATGAGGACAGAAAGATTGTTTCAACTAAAAAAACTAATTCACAAATGAAACTGTCAGCTTGACAGTCAAGGTTGTAATTCCAACGGATGCAACACTTATAAAGATTGAGCCAATTTGTTGGCCGCATTATAAGGTACGTTGTGGAAAATGAGGTTTGCAGAATAGCGTGCTATTAAAAGGTTGAGGATGAAATATAGCGAGAAGCCTAAACCTGGATTTCAGGAATAATCCCATTCCCATATGTAGTTGCGATGATTGAGATGGCACTAAAAACATCGAATGTGCGATCTTGTCCATTGACAACTATCGAATAGCTCTTCTCCGGTGCTTTGGAGGAGAGCCCTGATAAATTTATCCACCAAGATCATGGTCAGGAATTGTTCAAGATATAGGGATACATGCGCACAATAATGTATGCAGTTCGCAAATAGAGATGTTGTGGTTACCTACATAGATTGAACCAGCAGTTACACAGCCGCTGTAGGCAAGGCATAGTACCAAGGATATCAAGCTGATGACCGAAGGGAATGAAAAGATGGCATTTGAGCCAAGATCAGCAATAACACTCCAAACAATACGACAAACTCATACAACTTCATGGTCCCATTTGGAGTCGACAATATGTATATTGCCTGCAATTATATATTTGGATGAGCATGTGATGGGATCATGGGAAACATATGCTAACACGAGCAGAAATTAGAGATGATACATGCGACGTAAGGACTAGATACCCAAGTATACAATCAGTACAGACCTATCGGAGTTCATGACACGAGAGGGGGAGAAACACGATTTGCCTTCATGCATTCTCCTCCTAGAAGTGAACAACCAACAACTGCAGCATAGTAGACCGCAAATTGAACTGGACCAACGTAGTACTTTCCCCACCATGGTCCTGTCAAATTTCATTTTCTGGGCATTTTAGATTACTGATATTCTGATACTGCATTATAGCTTCATCAATCATGTTAGAGAGAATGGATTATGAAAATCACATTTGCTTTATCAAGAGCACAAACCTTAACACTCCTACAAACAAGCTTAATTTTTTGTTTCTATTTAACCTTTTGTTCTTCCTAATACGAGTTCACAAGTTAGTTTGTAGAGCAGCATCTAAGCAAAGACAAAAGCACCTCAATCAACGAATCACACAAAATCATAGACAACTCTGTCGTTGGCAAAGTACCCCTCCTCTTCGGTCAGCTTATTCTACCATCCAAGTTCTGCACATCACTAGCATCTAAGAAAAAACTCGGTATCGGTCCGTTTCTGATCATAACGCTAGTATAGACAGACGACCAAAAAGATCATTACATTAACGAATATCTTTCTTCACAGGATATCATAACATAATTGTAATTTCAGCATCAGTTATCTATCTTCATTTAACAGCAACGTAGGAATATCGTGTCTATCCTCTTGTCTCTTTTGCAAGCGCTTCTTCTATAATGACACTTGGGCACCTCATTCAGCGGGTCATGAACCATCAGTCATTACTAACTATAATGTATGATACATGCGTGCACGGTTTTGACACGTTAGATGATTGTGTGTCCAATGTGATGCAATCTGGGTCATAACAAAGAGTCATCAAGATGCCTACCAAACATGACCAACTACTAGAAACCGAACAAGAAAATTTCAACAGATGAAGCAATAGTCAGCAGATAGCATAATGGCATTCAATAGAGGGAGATGATGCAGATGCACCAACATATTAAATATTACTCGATTCCAGTCTTTTCTGGAGATACATTGGCGCTGTTACCTATCACATGCAGGCGGCATAAGTTTTCAAAATAACATGTCTTAGAGTTCGTATCTCAGATAAACTTGAGTTGTAAAACAATATATATGTATATAAACAAAATCTAAGAGGATGTTACTAGCTTCATGGTTTGAACCATGGTCCATGATATCCATCACGACCGCTAAATGCCTGAATCAGAGTGGTAAAGATATTGTATAGAATTAAATTAACTTGTCCATTATGAATACATGAACTTCAATTAATTATGTCTCAAGACTACTATAATGGTAGTTAATGCAAATCATTAGTTGTTGTTGAGTCACCTGGGTCAATGATCTAGGAAGGCATATTAAAGAAGAAGAAACTGGAAAGTAGAAACTTGGTGTGTTTGAAAAAGATTTCCGTCAACATAGATGAGAAACTCCATGAACTTGAATCACTTTCGTGATTCATAATAAAGGGGAAAAAAAGAAAAGTCACAGCCTCACTACAAAAAATTAAGGTCACGGGCGACTAAAGAAAAAATTTAGTCGTCTTTTTGCGACTAAAATTTGCTTTTTAGTCGTCAATACAAAATGCTTTTAAAAAAAAAAAAAACTGATGGAAAATGACGATTATTACGGACATTAGTCGTCAAATTGACGACTATTTTGGAATTTAGTCATCAATCTGGCGACTATTTTTATTCTTAGTCGCCAATTTGACGATTATATTTCTTATTAGTTGTCAAATTGGCGACTATTTTCTTGTTAGTCGCCAAATTGACGACTAAATTGTTAGTTAGTCGTCAAATTGACGACTAAATTGTTAGTTAGTCGTCAAATTGACGACTAAATTGTTTGTTAGTCGTCAAAATTTTATGACCCGAGGTTGTGGTCCTTTGAAGAGTTTTGTAACCTAATGACGACTAATGTTATGGTTAGTCGCCAAATTGGCGACTAATGTTATGGTTAGTCGCCAAATTGGCGACTAATGTTATGG
>JAOVYX010017553.1:0-22000 GCA_035668315.1 Drosera spatulata
CAAACCCCCCCACTTCTAGAATAGTCTAACCTTAAGTTAGTTTAGTTGATCGGTTTCAACTTTCTCTGTGGGATCGACCCCTACTTCCACTACTGCATTTCACTCCATATTTATAGAGTGAAGTGGGTGCTCTTAAATATAAATTTGACGTGCTTACGACGGCACGTATCAACCTCCTTGGCAATTCTATGCTCGACAACGCTTGAATCCGCAATCTCTCGTACGAACCTTTGCTCTGATACCACTTGTCACGGGGTTAGATTCTTGCAACCCGTACGGCACTTAAGTTACTTACACCTTCGCTTGAGCTCAGCCTACTCGTCACCCAAAGGTGATGTTTGTGAATGCTAAGAGAGTTTGGACTTGGGAACAAGCTTTGTATTGAGGACACTTGGGAGCTTATAAGGCTTTGAGAGTTTACAAGAATGTGGGATTCCTTGGATGGTTTGGGATGAGATGAGATGAGATACCTTGGCCAAAGGCTTCACCTCTATATATACACCTTCATGGAAGGGTCTAGACTTGGTGGTCTAGACTCTTCCATACTTTTCCCCTCCTAAGAATACACGAGAGTCTTCTAGGCTCTTCTCCTATGTACAAGAGTTCCCTAGAAAACTCTACCCAATTCTAGGGAATTGTAGAGCATTCCGGAGAACCCTAGAGTTCTCAAGAAAACTCTAGAAACGTATAGAATTGTCTAGAGAAATGTGGAGAATTCTAGACAATTCTTCGAGGCGAACCTCAGGAATTAGTCCGTCCGTGACAGTCGGCTGATGGCGTTGGGACGTCAGGCAGGTGGCTCCAGGCGACGTCAAGGACGTCCGACAGGGGGGCTTCAACCGATGACAACGTCAGGCAATGGCAGCGACCGGAGAAGGTGACGGCTGGTTTGGGTGGAGGTAGAGATCGGGGAGAAAGGAGAAAAGGAGAACTAGGACGAGGTGTCGGCGGTGACCAGAGGAGATGACGGCAGCCGACGGTTGGACGTAGGAGATGACCGACGACGGTGGTGGACGAATTTCGATGGAGGTGGACGAATTTTTGTCGACGAAGAGGATGTTTAGGTTGGAGGTGTCGAAGAAATAGGGATAGGCCAGATCCGTATTTCATATTGTTAGCAAATGCACGATCGCTGTTAAGCTACTATCAGGGACAAATTAATTTTTCTGGTCGATGTTTTATGACTAACGAATAAAACAGTCGCAAACCTTGAAACAGCGACTACTCACGTCCAAAATGTCAGTTTTTCTTATTGTTCGAGATCTTATCTTCCGATTTTTTATGATAGATTGGTTAATATTAAAATTCATATATTTTAGTTTAATTTTAATTTTTTTAATCAATATAGTGTTTTAAATTTTTTTATTTCATATTTTGCAAACTTATTATTTTTTACTTGGGATTCATCTTTTGATGTCCAAATACGGGCAACTTGGGAGACGAAATTATGTATCCATATGCGAGACGACATCTACAAGAAATGACAAGTGCTTATGGGAGAGGAGAAGGATAGCCTTGAAGTTGTCTCATGGATTAGTGAGGAGGTTGACGAGCAGCTAATTGAGAGATATCTATCCGTCATTATGGAGAGGTTCCACATCAATTTCAAGAATCGGGCTAAGGGAAGGCGACCAACACGCAGGGCGATGTCTCTCTCATCGCTAATGAGAAAAGAATGGTAAGAATTTAATTTTTAATTATTTTCTTTTATATCAAATATATGTCAAAATTAATATTCTCGTCAAAATATGAATGATCAACATAAAAATTTTCTTCTAAGAGGAGAGTATGAAGAGGAAAGTGACTGAGTTTGAGGTTTCTGTGAAAACCTATAAAAAAAATCGGATAATCCTAGAGTGGTGGAGATGATACAACGAGGCAACGAATTTGTTCCAAGTATATTTTTTTTTAATGAATATTTCTATTCTAGAAGTCGTATAATCTGTTTCACAATAAGAAATTCTAATAACAAGTACAATATAGGATGCATTTTGCTAGCGTCTCAACCAAATACATGAGTTGCAGGTTGATGAGTCTATCGATACCGAGACGACACAACAATGGCTTGAAGCCATCATGATCTAGGCCTATCTCGAGGCCGCTGGGACGATGAAAGGGAGGATCTATGGTATTAGCTCATCTATGAGACAGTTCTACCCAAAGTCACGACTATCTACTGTTGATGGTTTGCCTCAAATCCATTCCCGCATGGACCTTAAGCGTGTCCGCGTTCTTCTCCGCATGATCTTCTTCTCGCGTGCCTTTTCCGTGTTTCGTCCGTGTTAATTTTGCTTATGTAAGAGGAGAGCTGGGAAAGAGGGAAAGACACAGAGAAGAGCAGAGAGGAGAAGACAAAGGAAGGAGAAGTAGAGGAGGCAGAAAGCAAGTGGTGTTTTATACACCTTAAACACCTTAAACACATTAGAGTGAAGGTGTTTAATTACTTGTTTCGAGTTCTTGATACTCATATTGCTCCTTTTATATTTCCTCATTTGACTAGTGAATTCTTCATCGTCGGCGACCGCCCGTGATTTTTCCCACAAGGATTTCCATGTAAAAATCTTTGTCTCATTTATTTTTGCGCACTTGTTATTGTTTGTGTTGTAATTAACAGACCCATTCGTAACAAACTGGTATTAGATTTTGGAATGTTTCAATCCTTATTTCCTATACCGGGTTCGCCCACGTTGGCTTAGGGACGAACATTGTTAAGCTTGGGATTTAAGTAATATTTTTTGCGGGTTAGTTTTCTTGTATTTTTCCACAGAAATTAATGTTTTCCTCGAAGAGTGTTTGAACAGTGATGGAACAGTTTTGGAACAATGCTCGAACAATGTTTGAACAGTACGGTGAACAGTGTACGGAGATAGACATTGTTACACAGGGCTCTGATGAACAGTATTCCGGCAGAAATGAAAGACGAAGATAAGATGAAGATGGATAAGAAGGCACGTATGGCTTTATAGCTGTGTCTTTCTGACGATGTTCTTCAGAACATCCTGGAAGAAAAATCTGTCAAGGCTCTTTGGGATAAGTTGTCCAGCTTATATATGAGCAAATCTGTTGTTTCTCATTTGTACAGGAGACAGCGTCTCCATTCTTTCAAAATGAAGGAGTCCACTACCTAATTGGAAAAGCACTTGACGGAGTTTCAGACTATCCTTGTTGGTCTGAAAAATGTTGCAGTCACCATCGATGATGAAGAAGCGGCTATCATTCTGTTGTGTTCTCTCTCTAGTAGCTATGAGGCTTTTGTGACTACTATGTTCCATAGTAGGGATTCTTTGTTATTGGAAGACGTTAAGACGTCTTTGACCAGTAGGCAGCTGAGACACCAGCTCTTGGAATCGTCCAGGCCCTCAAGCTCTAATGATGCACTATTCATAAGAGGGAGACAAGATCGAAGACAACAGGATAAGTTCAGAGACCGATCGAAGAGTAAAAGGTCAAAGAAATCCGACTCTTGTCACTACTGTCATCAGAAGGGACATTGGAGAAACGAATATCCTAAACTGAAGAATAAGCAAAAGAAGGAGGAAACCCCAGTCGCAGGTATTGTCGAGACCCAGACAGTCTCGACCGTTCTTACATCCGCCATGGAATCCTTGGTAGCATCCACTTTATAGTGGGTGATGGATTTCGGGCGCACCTTTCACATTTGTCCGCATCGGGAGTGGTTCGTCGCATTTGTTGAGTCCAATGACGGCGTAGTCCTTATGGGTAATAATACTGCCTGTAAGATTTTGGTGTGGGAGATGTTCATATACGGATGTGGGATGGTGTTGTGCGGACATTGAAAGATGTTCGATATGTTCCAGCTGTGAGGCGGAATCTTCTCTTTGGGTTCCCTTGATCTTGAAGGATGTTCCTATCATTCGTGTTGGATTGTACTATCTGATCGACGCGACTCACGATGGAGTTCCAGCTATTGCAAATTCATTGTCCGTCCGTGATGGTGAGGCTAGTTCTGAGATGAAGCTGTGGCATATGCAGCTTGGGCATATGGCCAATCGGGGGATGGATGTTCTGAGTTCAGCAGACTTGCTTGGAGGAATAAAGACACGGAAGCTCAGGTTCTGCAAGGGCTATATTCTCGACAAGCAGAAGGGAGTGTCGTTTGGAGGTGCGATGCACAGAATGAAGAGGACACTCGACAACATTCACTAAGATTTGTGGGGGCTATCTCCGCATGCTTCAATGGGAGGTAAAAAGTATTTTTTGACTTTCATCGATGATTACTCCCGTTATGTCTGTATATATTTCTTGAAAAAGAAATCAGAGGTTTCTGAGACCTTCAAGGAGTGGTTAAAGTTGATTGAGATGCAAACCGATAGGCAGATCAAGAGACTTCGAACTGACAACGGGATGGAATTTGTGAACAAGCAATTTCTGGAGTTCTGCAAGGACAAAGGTACTGTAAGGCATCGTACTGTCACTTATACACCTCAGCAGAATGGGATAGCAGAACGCATGAACCGGACGGTCATGGAGCGGGCTCGGTGTATGATGATTGGAGCTGGACAAAAGGAGAGGTTTTGGGCTGAAACAGTTGTGATGGCCTGTTATCCGGTAAACAGGTCACTTTCCTCAGTGTTATCCATGAAGACACCTTATGAGGCTTGGCCTGGTCAGCCCGCTGATTATTCCAACCTTCGTGTTTTCGGTTGTCTTGCATATTATCATGTTAGCGAAGGAAAGTTGTAACCTAGGGCCAAGAGGGCCAGGTGTGAAGGGATACATATTGTACTCCACTGATCCATCATCACATGGAATCATCATCAGCGGAGATGTCATATTTAACGAGGAGTCAATGTTAGCCAAGAAAGTTGGACAACAAGGGAGCATTCAACAACAGGTGGAGCAGACTCGAGTAGTCGAGAGAATGACATTTGAGGTGGAGCATCAGGATATGGACTCCTCAGATCCCAACATTCCCACTGATGTTTTGCAGCCAGTTCAAGAAGCAGAAGATCAATGGAACCATTAGTATCAGATCCAATCCAGATGGAACCCACTCTACAGTAGTACCAACTTAGCCGTGACCGGGAACGACGTGAGATCAGACCCCCAGTTCGATATGGCTATTCAGATTTGGTGGCATATGCATACATTGTTTGCGAGGCAATTGAGAATAAATCTTTATCATTCAGGGAGGCCGTCGCTAGCTCAGAATGTGCCCAGTGGACAGCAGCTATGGAAGAGGAACTAGAGTCTCTTCACAAGAACAACACTTGGACTCTAGTTCAGTTGCCGAAGGAAAAGCGCACCGTAGGGTGCAAATGGGTGTTCAAAAAGAAGAAAGCAGGTGATGGTGGTGATGTGAGATTCAAGGTCAGATTGGTGGCTAAGGGTTTCACTCAGAAGGAAGGTATTGATTATACTGAAGTTTTTTCTCCTGTAGGCAGACATACTTCTATTCGAGTTCTTCTAGCTTTAGTTGCTAAGTTCGATCTTGAACTTGAGCAAATGGATGTGAAGACGACATTCTTACATGGTGAGCTAGAAGAGGAGATCTATATGCACCAACCAGAGGGTTTTTCATAGCCAGAAATGGAAGACCTAGTTTGTCTTCTGAAGAAATCATTGTACGGATTGAAGCAGTCGCCCCGACAATGGTATCACATGTTTGACACCTTTATGGAAAGCATTGGATACGCACGAAGCCCGTACGATCAATGTGTGTATCATCAGCAACAACCTAATGGGAGTCAGGTATATCTTTTGCTCTATGTAGATGATATGTTGATCGCTGGTAGAGGCAAGGGGATTATTGACAGGTTGAAAGCACAACTCAGTAGTGAGTTCGATATGAAGGATCTCGGCCCAGCAAAGAAGATTTTGGGCATAGAGATCAAGCGGGATAGGAAGCATGGAGTCTTAACCTTGAGCCAGAAGAAGTACATTGAGAAGGTTTCAGACCGATTTGGCATGAAAGATGCCAAACGCGTTTCTACTCCCTTAGCAGCGTACTTCAAGCTATCTTTGAAGCTCTCATCGAAGACTGAGGACGAGGTGCGGAGTATGGCCTCAGTGCCTTATGCGAGTGCAGTTGGTTCACTGATGTACGCTATGGTATGCACTCGACCCGATTTGTCAGTTGTCAGTCGTTATATGGGAAGACCTGGTAGAGTTCACTGGCAGGTTGTTAAGTGGATCCTTAGGTATCTTAAGGGTTCATCAGATTAAGCCTCGTCTACGATGCAAGGCGAGGTGGAGGCAGCAACAATGTTGAAGGGTTCTCAGATTAAGACTATGCTGGAGATATGGATTATCGGACGTCACTTACAGGATATGTATTCACTTTCTATGGTGGGCCAGTTTCTTGGAAGGCAACTTTGCAGGATACTATAGCCTTGAGCACTACAGAGGCAGAGTTCATGGCTATTACGTGAGCTGTGAAGGAAGCAATTTCGCTGAAAGGTTTGAAGCAAAACAATACACTGGTTCACTATGACATTTCATCAAGCATTCATTTGACCCGTGACCTGATGCATCGTGAGAGAACTAAACACATTGACATCCTTTATTACTTCATACGGGACGTTAAAAATGTCAAGGTGATAAAAATTGCTACTGCTGAGAATCCAGCTGATATATTGACGAAACCAGTTCCTGTGTCAAAGTTTCGTCATTGCCTAAAACTCTTAGGCGTGGAGGGCAGATAGGCTCGTTTGAAGCCTAGGTGGAGGTTTCTCGATGACAATGAAATTGATTTGAGTCAAGGTGAATATTTGTTGATGGTGTGCCTCAAATCCATTCCCACGTGGACCTTCTGCCTGTCCGCGTTCTTCTCCTCGTGATCTTCTTCCCGCGTGTCTTTTTCATGTTTCATCCGTGTTGATTTTACTTATATTAGAGGAGAGCTGGGAAAGAGGGAAAGAAGCAGAGAAGAGTAGAGAGGAGAAGACAAAGGAAGAAGAAGCAAAGGAGGCAGAAAGCAAGTGGTGTTTTATACACCTTAAACACCTTAAATACATTAGAGTGAGGGTGTTTAGTTACTTGTTACCAATTCTTGATACTCATATTGTTCTTTTTGTATTTCCTCATTTGACTAGTGAATTCTTTGTCGTCGGCATTTATTTTTGTCTCATTTTTGCGCACTTGTTATTGTTTGTCCCCCAAAGGTTTTCACGTAAAAATCTTTGTCTCATTTATTTTTGCGTACTTGTTATTGTTTGTGTTATAACTAACAGACCCGTGAGTAACATCTACTATGCCAAGACACAGTCACAAGCTACACGTGAAGTATCCATGACTAACTATCAAGACCTACAAAAGCATATTAAAATAATTTTAAATTAGTTGGGTTCAATGAATTTTAAATTATTTTTAAATAATTAAAATTTGCGATGAAGCCGTGGCATAATTTTTTTAATAACGATAGAGCCGTCCCTAATAATAATTTTTTTTTTTGAATTTTATTTCAAATTCTGATGCGGGTGTCGTCGTACAATTCTGATTTTTGAATAATTATTTTAATATAATTTGCGACGACTTTCGTCACTGCTAAATATCTTTTGTAAAGTTTATAATGAAATTTTAATAAAGAATTAGAAAAAAAAAACAAAGATAGAATACGTCACTTATGTTTTAATACAAAATATAAAGGATGAATTTTCTAAACATATAAAAACTTGGAAAAAATATCAAAAAGATACACACGGAATATAAATTTCAAAAAATATATAATTCATCTATCTTATTTGAATCTCTAACCCTATTTTCATCTCCACCCGAACCCCTATCATCACCCAACAGTTGTCAGAATATTTGCCGGAATCCGATCACCGTCGTCAGAATCTTGATGGATTTCGGCCACCGTCGTTCGGCCACCGCCATCTGAATCTTAGCCGTAATCCGGCCATCGTCATCGGTATCTGAAACGTCGTCGGAATCTAATCACGTCGTTGGAATATGAAAAAGAGCGTCTGAATAAAATCAAAATTGAGTGCATTACAAAAAATAAAAACAGAGAGTCAGTACAAAAATGAAACAGAGAGTCAGTACAAAAATGAAACAGAGCGCTAGTACAAAATGAAATAGAGCGCTAGTACAATATGAAACAGAGCGTCTGTACAAAAATTAAACAGAGGGCTAGGACAATATGAAACATAATGCCAGTATAAAAATGAAACAGAGCGCTAGTGCAATATGAAACAGAACCTCAGTATAAAAATGAAACACGGCGCCTGTTCTGACGCTCTATTTCAAAATAGAGCGCATGAACAAATGAAACAGAACGCATGAATAAAAAATGAAACATAATTATAATACAAAACTATGCATGATCAGATCTCGACATCACCCAAAAAATGAAACAGAGCTCATGAAGAAAGGAAACAGAATGCATGTACAAAAAATAAAACAGAGCGTATATTCCCGAATAAAACAGAGCACATGTATATATACATATACATACATACATACATACATACATACATACATACATATATATATATATAAACAAGAACGCCCTAAGAAACAAATCCAAATTAACAAAATTCCCATTTTTTCAATATACAAATCCAGACCCAAATAGAGTGCATGAATAAAAATCAAACAGAGTGACTGCATAAATTCAAAACAGAGTGCTTCAACAATAATAAACAGAGCAACAATAAAAAAAAAACAGAGCGGTGATAACAAAATAGAGCGTATGTTCCAGAATAAAACAGAGTGCATGTATGAAAAATTAAACAAAAGACATGAACAAATGAAACAGAGCGCATATACAAAAATAAAACAGCATGCATAAAAAAATGAAAACATAGCGTCCACACAAAAAAAAATGCATAATAAAAAATAAAAACAGAACGCCAATACAAAAATAAAATTGAGTGTATATACATATTTGATAGAAAATTTCATTTGTCAGGTTAAAGATTTGTTCAGAGACACGACCAACAAATGAGTCTCATTAGTATTTTGATCACCAAGACTATAGTTCTAAGTCGGAACCAACTGGACTATCAATGAAGTGATCAGTCATTTCTAAATTTCAGCATCACTCAGGGTACAGGAGAAGAAGCTAAAGGTGAAGTACCATTAGATGAGAGTCCCATGGTCTATGCTTCCTGTGTCAAGGATCAATCTTCGTGTCCATCTTTATCGTCAAAGTCTACATTTTGTAATAACCAGTTCACATAAATACGCCAAGATTGCATGTACATTTGTTTGCTGCTCAACCTATCTAATAGTGATATCAAACCACCATGAGAGAATCAAGTAGAAGACTCATCCCTGACCTCTTCAAAAACCGTAATCTTCGATCTCCAAAATTCTAACCATCAGTCAGCCAATCCAAAATTCCAAACCTAAATGACGAATCATCAATGGCGTCTCCTCCTCCTGCTCCGCCACCACTCACCTACCACTCTCCTCCCTCTTCACCACAACCCACGAACCTCCTTTGCATCATTTCGCCATTTCTCATCGAACCCCATCAATAAACTTGTCACACCCCAAACCCGAGGGGGCATTGAATTATTATACTCTAATAATCTACGTCAGCCTTAAACAAAATACCATAAAAAAAATTCCATCAAATCAACGTTCCAACAATAATGATAGACAACTTGAAATATCAAAAGATAAATAATCCAACGTACCATCAAAAGTGTTACAAAAATAAATGGTCTAATACAGATCGAAATAAAAATCCCAACGAGGAAGCATTAAATAATTATGAAAAATAATTTGAAAATAATGCATGCAATCCTGTGAGATCCATTATCGAGCATCCACAACGTCCAAGCTAACCTGTTAACCTGTTGAACGGACAACGGATAAAAACAGTCAGCGGTGAAGCCGAGCGAGAAATGTAGCACATTGAGCATAATTGGCATACAAATCAAAGGAAAAGAGTGGCTACATGATCAAACTGATAAAAGGGTAGTTGGTTCCCAAAAGGAGTATGTAATAAAGCAAAATCACAATCATCTTGGGTAAAAGGTGTAAATAATCGGCATACTCTCTTATAAGATAAAAATCAAAAAACAATAACTTAGACACGAGCAGTACGGGGATTTCGGCTCAATCTACTAACCAGACATTTAAAACTCAAACGATATGGATATCCATGATCAAACATACAGCTACTTCGACGATGACACCAACCTACGTAGTCTTGTAAGCTGATCCCGGATGGCAAATACTACCCGTTAAGGCATTCTAGAGTCAAACCAATGGTTGTGTTCCCTAAAAGGTCAGAGTAATCTCTGGACTTAGCCGACCAACAAACGTCTCAAGTCACCCCTGGCAAGAAAGCGACTCTCGACTAACATGGAAAAACAATGTGAGAACCAACATATTCACATAAGAAAATATCATAAAGCAGCAAAATCATAGAAAGGCTCACAAGATATGGTTCACCAGCCAAGAAGGGATACTACAAAATCAACATGCTACTTTCAAATTGATCAAGCAGATACGATGTATGCTTGTCGTGTAAAAAGAAGGGCTATCAAGCAGGGTTACAAAGAAAGAAAAGTGTGCTAGATTCTCACCTGAAGTCCGTGAAATGCAAGTTCTAACAGCAACCAAAGGGCTCGAGTCAAACCGCTATCCTGAATATATAACACAATTCCATAATCACTATCATCTTCCTATTTATAAGAAAAGATAGGTTTATGTATCTTTACGAATGTAATTTTCTGTAGGAATATCAAAGTTATAATTTCTTCATATTTTCAAAAAATAAACTCCATAATCTTTCCAACAATATATAGCATACCCCGTGATAATTTTTAGATTAATAGATATTGATGATTGAGATTAGGAATTCATAACAGTTGGACAGCTTGACCTTTATATGCATTTTATATATAGCTTTATGTACATAACTTCAAATCATGTACCATTAATTTTATTACAAAATAGACATGCATAAGTTTCTCCAGATATAAAATTAATAATTTAAATCTTATTGAAGAATTCTAGTTAATTAAATTAATTCACGTCATCAAGTTAATCAGACTAGTTGATCTTTTCTCACTCGTTTGCTTATATCTTTTAACATAAAATTTAAAATTTAATTCTGTAAATTTTTACACAAAGTAGACTCAATTATCTTTGTAGTGATATAAGGTTCGTCTTCTAGTTATTCCTAAATAATTCTAGATAATTTCTCAAATACAATAACACATCCAGTTTTCTCTGGTTGACATCTTGATACTAATCGGTCTATAACTTGAAGCATACATATCCGATTGACAAACCATAAAATTTTTCGTAAAGTAGACATCATGATTTTCAATATCTGTGAATTTCGTACCCAAATTTGAAGTAATTATTTTTGCATAAGTTTTATACCATCCCAATATAAATCTGACTTTATAATATATCTTCAATTCATGATTCTCCTCCTCAATCTATCAAACATCATCATGCACCACCATAAGCAAGACCAATTTTCATAGAGAATTAGAACTTCATCTTTTTTAAACCCTAATTCAATCCAATAAATTAAAGACGATGAATTGATGCAAAATTAGGGTTACTTACCGATGACAATGGTGGATTTTTGTGAGAAAACGAAATGGATTTAAAGAAGATGATGAACGACTTCTCTCCTCTGACGATGACGATAATGAGAATATTTAAGAGATGAAAACTGTTTGAGGCTTTTTCTTTCCCCTTATGTTTCCTTTTATATATTTTTTTCTAGAATTTTTTTTCAACTTTACGTTAAATTAAATTTACTTTACTTTTTTTTATTTCCCCTAGCTCAAATTAAGTTGCTTTTTTTTTTTCTTTTTGGTAAGTTACGGATATTACACAACCCATCCCCAAAACCCTAAATCCATTAACCCTTAAACAGATCCAAACCCAATTGGACTCCAACACAATCGAGCTCATTGATTCATCGTTGATTGATGGTGACGACGGTGATAAAGAAGCGACGACGGTGATTGCCGGAGGAAGAGGGAGATGTGGTTAGGGCAGCGGGTGGCGGTGGAGAGCGGATGTAGAGGAGGAATGGAAGAGGGAAAAGAGGGGGAGAAGAGTGCGATTGGGGTGTGGGTGTGAAATTATAGTTTTTGAGAATTCTTTATCCGTGTATATGTTTTTATGAATATTGTTGAATTTTTGTATATTTGGATCATTTGCTAAAATATAAATTTAATATTTTGGGATGGATACAATCGATATTTGTTAAAAAACTTTAAAAAAATTGGCGACGATAGAAGTCAATCCGTCGTCTTTTTTCCACAATTTGTGACAATTTCCTTCTAGAATTTGAGTTAATGATGATTATTTTCGCGACGAACTATTTCTTTTGTAAATTCATCGTTAAGAGCGTGTTTGGTATCGTTGTTCATGTTTTCTATTTTCGTTTCACTGACTGATAAAACAGAACTGTTTGGTATTATTTTTGTATTCTGTCTTTTATTTTCTACTTGTTAAACGGATGAAATAAAAGTAGAAAATAAAAATTCAGAAAAATTCATTTTCTATTTTTGTTTCTTGTTTCATCAAAGTACAGTATTTAAGATTTTTTTTTTTGTAAAAGATCATCTAATTTGAAAAGTTGATTTTAATTTTAGTTACTGGTTTTTGTTTCTGATTTCGATTTCTCCAGTTTTGACAGCAATATCAAACAACCCCTAAATATTTTTGCGATGGATAAATCATTTTTTAAGACAAAAAAAATCCAACCCTATAACATGCAGATTTTTGTAGTGAAATTTACTTGTTTATTGCGTATTATTTGTAAACTCCTATATCACTGAACTCATTATTCATTATCATTTCTAAGGTGAGCAACTGAATTACTCAAGCATTCACATCTATCAATGACATATTCAAACAAGAAGCTATTCATAGTGAGAAACACATTAAATTGAATAAAATTCAACATTATCTCGAATTGTATGCAAAATATTAAATAAAGAGTATTAGCCTTTTTATTATGAGGTTGATGGATGCCCATCAAATTCCCGCACACGTCTTTCTCCTCTTCTCAAAGAGATCTTTTAATCTTGAATTTTTGAAACTAACCAAACAAAAGGACATAAGAAGCTGAATTTGAAAGCCAAAGAAGAGAGCGCAATATAACCATTTTAAAAGATTCATAATTATCCATGGGAGGAAAGGAAAGGATCTAGTAGACGCAAATTGACAAGAGTGGCTGAAAGAATAGTTTGAAAGATTGGATCTCTGGATTCGATTTTTGTTTAAATTTTGAATAGTGTCTTAGCGGTAATGCCAGTTTTGTTTGGTTTGTTATATGTTTGGGGCTCGTCTGTGTTGTCCCTTATGGCTATTGGGGTTCTTATTGTGTCCAGCCAAAAATTGAAAATACAAAAAATGATCACAAGTTACAAAGAAGAAGGGGTCTATTTTATCTCTTTCAACTTTCTATTTGAAATGATAACAAAATCGTATTTTAATTTTTAGATTTATTTTTTGAAGGAATAACTAATTTCCTAACTATAAGGAATTACCAGTTCGATAAGCAATAGTATCTCAATTCAAATTTGTATTTCCTGATTTCTACATCGGTTTTACTCCGGAGAATTTCAAAACCACATCTATATATATATATATTGATCTTTTTTTTTCCTCTCTCAAATCATCACAACCATCACAGTATTATTCAATCTTTGTCAAAAAGAATAATTATGTTGTTAACATTTTCTCGCATAAAAAATATGGACTAATGTATTCGGATAAAATTGAAGAGAACAGAAGATTTGGATGGGCCATATAAATTGTTTCATCTGTAGCAGTTGATACCTTACATGGGATTCACTTTTGCCTATAAATACTACCAGGAAAAACTCAGAAGATTTTAGATCTTCAAAACGAGAGTTGTAGCAATCAAGACTGCGAACAAAGAAAATCATAAATATATATAAAATCGGTTTTAATAACTTCATAGACTCAACATACGAAGAGTTTCCGGCTACCAACTTGGGATATTGACCAATGCCAAACATCATTCGTACATCGTTCAAGTATCAAGATTATCGAATACTCGTTGGAGGGTTAAATAGGTCGAGAGGGTGCCGTGATTTCTGTCAAGTCACAAGGTGGATGTAGTAAAAAAATAATAATATTTTATTCGATTTGTTTTGAGATATATTTTGATGTACGATATCATTAATATGCAAGTCTATTGAAATAAAAGGGTATAAAAAATTGAATACATCATGAGTTGTTTGTCTATATTTAATTTATATTTAGATCAGATGAGAATCCTTTTTCAGACATTTGATTTTTACATAAAGAAGTCATTTAAGTATACAGTTTATGTTTCTACTGCAAGAATTCAAAGCGAATATTTTAGCCATCATAACTCATGACATATTGGTGATGATAATATCATTACTAGTTAGTCAGTCCACTTTATTTATACATTGGATCGTTGAATCATATAGCTCTAAAATACTGTTAAAGATGTATTTTTGTTCTTAGAATTCTGGAACATGCATATGTTTTCTATAAAAAGTGTGTAGCAGTACACAGAATTACAAAAGAGTGTTATACGTGTAAAACTCTACACTATAGAACTATGGATTTGTAACTTTCATCCGTCTTTTTTTAATCATATTGTGTACAGATGCTTGTTGGGCTTTCGTTGCCGTTGTAACAATTGAAAGTGTCATTGCAGTTGTTTATGATGAGTTGAGAAGCGATTCCGAGCAATTATTAGCGTATTGTTATTATATGGACCATGGATGACATGATGGAGATCCAAAATAAGCTTTCTCACCAAGGGAAAGAAATACAGCTCCAATTATCCAATACTATCCACGGAGGACGAGTACACGGACATTGTGATTGGTTAGTCATGTCAAACTTAGTTTTTCACTGGAAGAGACGCCATCCCTTTAGAAGGCTATGAAACAATTCCACCAAATCAGGATGAATTCAACAAATTCATTGTGGGAATGGAAATCCCAACATCCTTATATGATTATGCAGGAGGCATTTTCGATGGACCATGTGACGGTGACACGGTGTCTCACGCTATGATCATATTCAATTTGATTTTGATGATAAAGAGGTCATTGTTTATAGGTTGTTTAAAATCTCGCGGGGACATGATTGGAGAAAATTGGGTATATGCCAATACAGATGAAGTATTTCATTTCCTTTTAAAACGAGGGTTTGTAAGGAGTATACGAGGATGGAAGCTATCCCACTTTTACGGGTTAGTGAGGATTTATTTATTTATGATCAGTAAAAAGTTTAGAGGGTAAGATTTGATGTTAGGAATTTTCGATTTTCAGTTTTCACCTCATGGTTTCTCTACCTTGTAAGGATTTCTCAAAAAACATACCATTGTGTAGTGTTCTCAATTAATTTTGTACAACAATAATCTGGCACTAGATTCTTCTCGTTCCGACAAGTTGTCCATATTGATCTCTAGTGTTAAACATACAATCAATTGAATTTAAGTCGGGATACCACATGGCAATGTCACAGGGGCATTGTGATGATTTTAAGACTCATTATCCATTTATGTATCTTATTTATGTATCTCATTATTGATACAAATTAAGTGATTGGAAAGTGAGTGGTGTCTTTTCAAAATGGCAATGACTAAATTCAAAATAAAAAAGATTAATTTCAAAATATGTATATTTTATAATGAAAAAAATATACCAATTAAAATAAAAAAAATTATTTTGAAATTAGTTATTTTTTTTTTAAATTTAGCCCGATCCTTTCAAAATTCATGTTTCTCCAACAACTGGCAAAAAAAATTTTGTGCTTGTATTCCCCCACAATTTGTGTTGATTAAGATGACTAACAACACCATGACCGCTCAAGAGAGCTAACCAACACCATAACTAATCAAATTGATTAATTAAAATCATGATTAATCAAAATGACTTTCAAAAAATATGACAGGCCAATGTGACTAACAAAACCCTTAACCAACTCAACCCCACCAAAACAATAATCGATCAAAGTTACTAACCATAATCAAATGACTGACCAATCTCTAGTATCATATATTTATAATTTGGTTTGAATGATAGAAGTAATTTTAACCAAAATGATTAACCAAAACACAAACGGTCCAAAATCATTGATCAACCAGCCCTCAAAATCATATATATACATCGAAAATATGTGGCTGATTTTATATCATAAAAGAAAAAACTCCTGAAAAGATTCTGTAATAATGATTCTGTAAAGCAAACTCTTTTCAGGAATCTTTTCATATGATATAAGATCAGACATTTGACTGATTTTAAATCAAGTACACATTTTCGATAATATATGCAGCCAAGGGGGTGTTGCTATAGCAGCCAAGGGGCCGCTGCTGAACTACACCTTTTCATTCCGTGAACTGCATTTGGTTCTATTATGAACTGTGTCATTTTTTATTTTTGGATCTGCAGTTCATAATAGAACAATATACAGTTCACCGAGAGAGAGGTGCAGTGCAACGACTACTGCTGCAGCACCAATGATTTCCTATATATATGAAAAATACGAAGCTGATTTTAAATTAGTCAACTTGACTGTTTTTACATTTTAAGTTTAGTGTTTATACTATAAGTTGAAATTTTATATTTTAAGATGATGAATGTATACTGTTAGATTTTAGTGTATTTTATAACTAAAATCTGATAATATATATTTAATAATTTATTGAATAAATTTTTCAACTTTTAATATAAAAATTAAAACTCTCATTATAAAATCATCGAGTACGCTGCCACCAAATTTTTCCCAATGCACCCTATATATATGGGGTTAGTCTTTATGCTGCAAAAGGTACCCACTTAATTGCTTCAAAGAATAAAAAACATCATTTTGAATTGTGTTTTTGGATTTTGCAGCACGATGATGATTGTCTTTTATAACATATGTGATTTCCCCAATATATATTATTGATGTAATTAGTTAGCGCTACTTCAAGTGGGATGAAAAAAAAAAAAAAAAAAAGTTACTACCTACCCTGTATGATTAGCTAAGACCATTACTAATCATGGCATGCCATGAGTACTATTATTCGAGTAATATTTTTGAATTCGTTATAATATAGTTTGATATGTCATAATATGTCATAAATAATCCAGTATAATATATAGGAAAAAAGAAGATAATGCAGCATTAGCCAACTACTTATTGCGGTCTATTTTTTTAACTGTTAGATCAAAAAACAAAAAGAAAGAAAAAATCAAGATTATTTCAAATCTAATTGGTCTAACAGTTTAAAATGAGGACACAATAATTAGTTGGCTAATATTACATTAGCCTCTTTTTTGATACAGAAAATTACCCAAAACTATAATTTTGGGAAATTAATCCCAAAAACATATATGCGGAATTTTAATTTCCAAAATATATAAATTTTCCTACTCTGTCTCTTTCCATCGCCAAAAATCGTTGCCTCTCGCAATCGCTCCTCGTCGGAAACCACCATCGGAAACCACTTATCTCATCTTTCCACCACCATCGTCTAGCCCCTCTCTGCCGCCCCGCTCCTCCTCCCTCCTTCTCCGATCCCAATCATCAATTCCATTGTCTGTGTGTATGTGATGAGAGACAATCGATGGAGGACGAGATGACGATATGATGAGAGGCAATGTACATGATCGAAGATGATGATGAGGACGAGAAGGATATGGAGGAGGTTGATTTCGAATACGAGTACGATGTGTCACAATGGATTGATTTCATGATAGAGGAGACCGATTTAAGCTCGAACAGGTCGAGAGCTACCACGAGAGTTGGTTCGTGATTGCATTGTGGTTGCCTGGAATATGTTTTGTCATTGAAATAGGAGATGTGATCTTTGATTTGTTTGGGATCTATGTTGATTTTGCAGTCCTTTGTGTGTGAAATGCTAATATCGGTTTATTTGTGAGAACAGTGCTGAGATTGACGCTTTTTTTGTGAATTGTGAATTTTGATTTTTCTATCATTTTAATTATCTTGACTACCGTATTGTTTTGCTTCTTAAGACACCCCGTTTCCTTCAAAACAGAGCGTCTGAATAAATTCAATGTTTTACTCAGGCGCTCTGTTTCTTTTCCGAAATAGAGACCTGAACAAAACATAGAGTGTCTGAAGAAAAACACAAAGTGCTTGACCATAATATAGAGTGCTTGAACAAAACACAGAGCGCCTGAACAAAAATAGAGAGCGTCTGAAGGAAAAGCGAAAACAAAGCTCCTACATAAAAAAACAGAGCAACGGTGGCTTGATTCCGAGAAGATTCAGACGATGGTGGCCGGCTTCCGATCAGATTCTGGCGACGGTGGCAGATTCCGGTCAAGATATCGGCAAAGGTGGCCGGATTCTGGCCGATATTTTGACGGTGGTTGGGTGATGGTAAGGATTGGGATGGAGATGAAAATAGGGTTAGAGATTTAAATGAGATGGATGAATTGAATATTTTTGGAATTTAGATTCTTTGTATATCTTTTTGGTATTTTTTCTAAGTTTTTATATGTTTAGTTAAAAAACCCTTTTTGATGATATATACTCCCTCCTTCCCAATTCAATTACAACATATATATATATATATATTTTGCACTATGATATACGCACAAAATATAAGTCTCGTTTTCATATCAAATCACGTTTGATCGTGCCATGTTAAACGGTTGTACTTAAATTGGGACGAATGGAGTATAATATGTGTAATATATATAATATATAAAATATATAGAGGAAATAAGGGGGTTGTAGTTGATGCAAACAAGCAAATTGCAGCCCCACTCCCACAACTTTTTAAAAAATTCTAAAAAATATGAATTGACCTTTTTAAAAAAAATTTAAAAATTATATTTATATGAGAGTTGCAACTTGTTTTGACTGTATCAATTGCATCCCCACTTTCGAGATAGGTAATATGGGTGATGGTCCATCACTAGCGTTGGCTACGTAATATTACATTGCCAACATTTGTTACCCGTCTATCTGGGAATTAGAAGGCTTATTTTGAAGGAGTTTTCTCTTACCCATTTTAAGTTACAGCTGAATCCGTTATCATTAATTTTGGATGAGTTAAAAGTTGAAATTACCAAACCAACCTTACATTTATACTTTGTAGCGGATGAAGTATTGACCTTTATGATGTACATGACAGATTGGAATGGCGCCGTTGTATTCATGTAGCCGACCCCAGTTGATGGGATAAAGGCTTGATTTATTGTTGTTGTTGTTGTTTGTTTGTTTGTTTTTTGTCCGGTGCAAGTAACAATGGAATTTTTCTTCGTCCGCTGTAACTAAAGAGGATGCCCTTACAAAAAGGACTATGGTGAGTGTTAAAACACTCATGTTACTTTTATATAAAAACCTCTTGTGTGTCGTGTTTGAGTTCTTTATTTCATGATAGCCTTTAGCGACCAAACATGCCTTATAGCTTTCGATTGTACCATCAGTCTTTCTTTTGATGCCAAAGACCCATTTCGAGCCAACAATGTTCATGTGTGGTTTACGAGGGACAAGAGACCAAGTGTGATTACGTAGAAGAACATTGAACGCATCGGTCATGACTTGATGCCACTCGAGGTGATTATGGCTTGAGAAAAGCATGATGGCTCGTCAAAAGAATGAGAAGACTCCAAAGTCAAATGTATCATTGTGAGTGACTATGAGTGACATGGGCTTCTTTTTTGAACGTTTTGGATGAAGGTAATATATGTGATAGTAGATTGTTGCTTGTTGAGGGGAATTGTTTGAGAATGTTGGAAAATGGGTCGGTGTAAGGGAGGCTATGGAAGGCAATAGGGAATGCTGAACAAGATTAGTGTTGTTTGTTGGGTTAGATAGATGGGATATATATATCTTGAATTGGGTCGAAGGGAGAGACAGATTGTTATGTTTAGTGGATGGTGGGCCGGTTGCAGTGCGTGGATTGTTGGACCGTTGTGGGAGAGATGTGTCCAACGTTGATTGATGATTGAGTTGGTGTGGAGAGGATTGTGGTGGGTCGTAGTGGGGATGATAGATAAGTAAAAAGATGGTCTAGATTCGGTTGGCCAACGGCCTAAAGAGAGGAAGGGTAAGGAGTGGGTTGGTGGATAGGTATTGAGTGGGCATATTCATTATGCGATATTGATGAAGAGGTCTGGGTACTTTGGAGTGGGTTAGAGCAACTGATGATGAAAGAAAATTGAGTTTCATCAAAACACACATGCATATGATGTAAATATGATTGGCTGAGATATCCTTGCAATAATAACAAAGAGTGACTATAGCCAAGAAAAACACAACGAGAGGATCGATAATCCATCTCATACTTGTTATATGAATGAAAGAGAAAAACAAGGGCATTAAAAAACAGAATAAAAGAGTAATCGGGTGATCGACGAAACACAAGTTGATAGAGGGAAGCACTATTGGTAGTAAGAGAAGGCATGCGATTAATAAGATAAACTAAAGTTTCGAAAGTGAACTGTTAGTAACGTTGTGGAACGTTACAGTGAGCCTGGAGGGTTAGAGCTGTTTCAACGATATGACGATAACGATATTTAATCCCACCTTGTTGTTCATATGTGTATGGAGAGGGATGCGGTGACTGATGTCATGTTGTTTAAGAAAAGAATGTAGAGGATGGAATTCACCACCCCAATCGGTTTTGAACAAATTTAATTTCAATTTGCAATCAAAAAGATTTTCAATGATAGATTTGATCGTTTGGAAAGTGTTAGAATACATCGGATTTGTGACTTAGAGGATAAAACCATAAATATTAGTGTAATCTTCCATTAAAAATAAATAAAAATGATGACCATTAAAAGAGAGGGTGGAAAATGGTCCCTATACATCAATATAGATTAAATCCAAACGGAGAGAACGACCAGTGTTGATGAGAGGTAAGGTAAGCCAAGGAGATTTTCCAAGCCGACACGATGAACAATGTTGTGGAGCATTATTTTGAATCAAGCCCTAATAAATGGATGATAAGAAAAACAGCTCTCAAAGACTCACTAAGGCAGTAGAGGGTCTTACTTAGAAGACAGAAGGATATAAATCAGTGAGATAATAGAAATGCAGTTTAAGACATCAGTAAAGTGTAGCTTGACAGGTTGCATACCTAAAGTTAGAAGGGTGAATTATGGTAGCGGAGTGAGTAGTAGACTACACATATGAGATCAAGTCATGTGGTAAGAATAAGTTGTTCTGATACTAAAGGCAGATCATTGTTCTGACAAGCAGAGCAGCATAGTGCAACAACAAAGCTCAGCATAGGACAAGAATCCTACGTCACAATGATAGTTTTCAATAGGCTGTATGATTCTTAGGTCATTTTTAGGAGCGTTAGAGGTTGGCTTTGGATATTTCCCGTTGGATATCTATGACTAGGATTATTTCGAAGTACAAAAGGTGAAAAGGCTAGTGAAAGAGTCTTGTTTATAAAAGAAGGATGACAATAGAGCTTCAGTAGTTGATTTTGATTGAGAAAAATATGCAAGTGTTGACTATATTGTGTTGAAAAGAGAAATCAAGCTACTTGAATAAGAGCTGCATCAAAACATTCTCAGTCTCACAAACACTTGAAGAAGGTGTCATGATTAGAGGGTAATTGATTCGGTATAGAAATCAGGAGAGCTCTAGGGAATCTATTTGAGGAAGGTGTCCAGTGCAAGACTGCACCACTTGTGTACTCTTTAAAAAGGTTAAGGGTTAACCAAAAACCCCAAACATAGTGAAATATTTCTTGGTTGGTCACAGTAACCTCTTAGGGAAGAGTGGACGTATGCTTTAGAGTTCAATTGAACTCTACCGACAGAACCACTATAATCCTGTATGCCTTTACTTTTTTTTTCATCTTTGTTGATATTATCTACTGGTAACATAGATAAGAAAATTAGATTAACAAGAATCATTGTCACACTGGAAGGTCAGACAATCATCAACTCATAGTAAGCCTGTCACTCTACTAAGTCAGTATAGTGTCACGGACGGGCTAATTCGTGAGGTTCGCCTCAAAGAATTGTCTAGAGTTCTCCACAATTCTCTAGACAATTCTATACGTTTCTAGAGTTTTCTTGAGAACTCTAGGGTTCTCCGGAATTCTCTA
>JAOVYX010017554.1:0-51585 GCA_035668315.1 Drosera spatulata
GTTTCTGAGTCTAAAACTTTTGATATCATAGTTCCTTAATATGGATCATTGCTTAGGTCTGCTATGAAGAATATGGCACAGGCACGCTGTAGATCAAATAAGGAAGTACATGATGTAGGGACATGAACTCAAATGTACCCAAGTCAAGTTAGATTTTAATTCATACAGAAGCGAGGAATCATGACATATCTACTCAAAGTCATGATGAAAGTGGGAAAGAGGCAAAAAGAAAAAAAGAACGAGAAAGTTAATGTGACTGTACCCCAAATGATCAAATCTCTAAAAGGTCTCTTTCTCAGGGATACATGTAGAAAATCCAAATTCCTCCGTTAAAGATGCTGTCAACAATAAGGATATTTACTCCGAATGATGTCACCACAAAGCTCTATATTGTGATACTATTTCTTGCATAAGAGGTCCCATTTTTATAATGCTTTTATATGTGATATGTGCATTCTGCAGAAAGAACTAGCACAGCTGACTTGTGAATGTGAACGGCACATAGGGACTCAGTCTGGTGGAATGGATCAGGTAAAGTACTGTTGCCATTTATGTACATGAATTCATGGAATACGATCTCTTAGATGATCTTATTAATTTATCCTTATGCCTCTTTGTTGTTTCAAATATCAGGCTATCTCCGTCATGGCCAAGATCGGGTTTGCTGAGCTAATCGACTTCAACCCTATTCGTGCAACGGATGTGCAACTTCCAGATGGGGGTTCATTCGTGATAGCTCACTCCTTGGCAGAATCACAAAAAGCTGTAACAGCTGCCACAAATTATAATAACAGGGTTGTTGAATGCAGGCTTGCGTCGGTAAGTCAATCTTTCACTTGCATGAAGGACTATATATTTTTCTCCCTCTTTTTTCTATATTAAGATATACATTAGTGAACCTTCTATCATCAGTATTAACTTTAGGTAGAACTGATTTTTCGACATGATATCAGAACAGATCGTGGTATGAGGTCACGAGCTCTCCCTACCTCTCCTCATTTATTTTCATCTATGTGGTTTAATATGTGAACCTTGTTTAGCATTTGGTAGGCTGGGTCAATGCATTTGTTGTTCATTTTTCATGCCCCTATGGGCTTTCGTATGAGAGGGAATGATAAGATATACAATATTGGGTCTTATGTCATCAGTTTTGATATTTGGTAGAACTTGTTCCTCGACATTTTGTAACAGTAGAAAGTTCTTCCCTTCCTTTTTGATTGTTCTTCTCCAAGTTCCTCTGAACCTAGTGCTTGTAATGAACCAGCAATGATGATGTAAAATGACTTAACCAACTCAAGCGTGCCTGCCTTCCTTTTTTTTTTTTTTTTTTTTTCCGTTGCTTCAAAAAAATGGTTTTAGTCTTGGTGGAGTTGTAAGAAACACTGGATTTGCAGATTGTACTGGGTATAAAGCTTGGGATGGAACCAGAGGAAGCAGTATCCAAAGTAACAACTCTCTCCGATGTTGAAGGCCTCTGTGTTACATTTGCAGGCAGCCATGGATCCACTGATCCAGTCCTTGCTGTAAAGGTTGGAGACTTTGGTTTTATAAGCACCTTGTGGATATCACCGTTTCATTTTTGTTAACGTCATTTTCCAATGTCAATTATTGTCATGCTGACGATGTCTTCCTATCCTTCTTCAGGAATTACTTAAAGAAGAACCATATACAGCTGAAGATATTGAGGAAATAACCAACCAAAGCTTGGAATCGATCTTCAGTAATTCTCCTACATCGCTTGACGTGCTAAAAGCAGCCAAGCACTATAAGTTGCATCAGGTAGATTGCTAGATCACATGTGGGCATGCAATTTTATCTTTGCTTCCTATATATCCTGTGGTAAAGAGCTAGACTTCAACTTGAAGGTTGGACATTTGAATATCGCTGCCAAAATAACATAGTTGTTGTGATGTGTCTTAAACCTAGGGTTTTGATGTCATGCTCCTTATAAAACATTGTTTCCCCTTTTCCTACTTTCATTGTCATGGACACTTTATCAATGCATTTTTGTACTCAATAGCCTTTGCAACTATTCCAAGTACTTAACTTTTATTTGCTTTCCAGAGAGCGGCTCATGTGTACTCTGAATCCAGGCGAGTGCATGCCTTCAAGGATACCGTGTCATCAAATTTGAGGTTAGTGGTAAACTGCTTTTGGCTGAGTCTTTTATGTAAGATATTTACTTGTTGATGCTTGACGCAAATGACAAAAGCCACAAGGTGCTTTAACCGAGCAATTTCCTTGTAAAAAAAAAAAAATTCGCCCCAGGGAACCTGAGTCGCTCCCAATACCACAAACAAGTAGGATTATTGTTTCCCTTCTTTAAAAGAAGGATTACTATGGAGTATGGACGTAGCTGAATATTCATGATTAAACTAGATATGATCGTGTCTGTCTTTTCTTGAAACAAAGTGCTATAGTTGAAAATTGGTTGCTGGTCTAGATAATTCTTGCATTCAAGGATTTATGTCGTATTGACTTACAAATTACAATTGCAGTGATGAAGACAAGCTGAAGAAACTCGGAGACCTGATGAATGACAGTCACTATAGTTGCAGTGTTCTATATGAATGCAGGTATAACATTATTCGCATTGTAAAATTTCTGAAGAAGAGTGTTAAATGTCATCGACTTATTTTCCCCCTCTTGGTTTTCATGAAATCGGCAAGTTTTTGGCTGGTTAATGAGCAAGTTTTTTCACAAAAAATTTTCGCTTTTGCATTGTTAGGAAAAAGGCTCGAATCAGCTTGGTCTTGTTTATGTGGTCATCTCTTGCAAACTTTATCTGCATCGCAACGTCAACATATTAGGTGCCCATTCCTCTTAGAAAGTGAATTAGGGCAGTTCGTCACCGACTACCTGATCTCAAGTTTCCATGATTCCATATTTTAAAGCTGCAATGTCCTCCACTCCTCTTGCGACCCATTTCTGCTGTTCTCATTCATTTCTTGACATACATAGCTGTCCTGAGCTGGAAGAACTTGTCAAGATATGCATAGATCACGGTGCCCTTGGGGCGAGGCTCACTGGTGCCGGATGGGGTGGATGTGCTGTGGCTTTGGTGAAAGAAAGCTCAGTTCCGCAGTTTATCCTCAATTTAAAGGTCAGTTTCCGCTGGCATACTAGGGACGTACGAGATCAAGTTCTATCGTCTAAGTTTAACATCTTGATTAACTTTGTTTTTTGTATGAATCTCAGGAGCATTTCTACCAGTCAAGGATCGACCGAGGAGTGATCAATAAGAACGATCTTGGACTTTATGTTTTCGCTTCGAAGCCATCAAGCGGGGCTGCAATCTTCAAGTTTTAACCCCCGATCATCGTTACGAAGTAGTAGTTGTAAATTAGTTGAAGTGGACTTCGTCATTGAGGATTTTCCCAAATAAAACCCGTTTGGGTCAGAAGGTAGCGGCTTTACCACACCTTATGTTGTCAAAAAGAAGTGGTGATTGTCGGCCTCCGTCGATTTTAGTTGCCGTCATTTGTTTCTAACTTTGTTTAGAATTCGCATAATAAATTATCCACTGGGCTTTGCCTCATAGTTTCCCTCCCCAAGAAGCTCTCTACCATACAAAATTATCAAAATTTACTGCATGAATGAAGTCTTACTAGATGAATGAACGGAAAGAGAGGTTGAGTATAATGAATATATCCATGAGGTTCCGTATATGCTAACTTATTTCTCTCTGTATCGGCTAATATCCTGAAAGAATTTTGAAATTATTTTACATCACTGAGGAATTTTCCCTCAACTATGTACCATAAATATAAACTCTAAGAAAATCTTTAAAGTTTATCATAAATATATACTCCAAGGAGTACAATCCAACTTGAAAATTTATTTTTTTGCAAGCAAAACTTCTCTCAATTTATAAGCGCCAAGAAAAATCTTACCAAGATCTTTCTAACCATAATTACAGCATTCTCCAATTATAAATGACATGTTGCATTAGCCATAATAGTTAGTACCCATCAAGATGGCCAATTCCCAAAATCATAACTAAAAATATATTACAAAGTTCCATCATATTTACAAAAATTTATAAATTTCTCTCGAAAATATTAAAAAACAACCAAACGTCGAACTCGACCACAAAAGTTCCCAAAAAGGAAAAAAAATAAATGCAATTAGCACCAAAGTAAATAAATTGATTCCTATTATGACAAACCCACAATCAACATAAGTGTCCAAACCAACGTTTTAGAACATAAAATTTACCATTTACTAACGCATAGTCATTCTATAAATTCATCTAATTCTTACATTCAGTATCAGTGCATTGTCAAGAAGACAATTCACGTGGCTATTAACATCCGAAGTACTGTCTGGTATGTATGACATCAATCCTTTGTTTTTTTTTTTTTTTTTTTTGAAAAGCGTATGACAACAATTCTTAGTCCTTTTTACAATTTTTTTCGTGTGAATTTGCTTGCTTGATTAAATATTGCTATTACTAGGCAAAATGATGCGTTAGCATTGATGAATTTTTTTAGCATAAGTCTACACATAGGTTTGATTTTCCCCTGAACGACTTATCTATTGAACAGTTCGTTATTTTTATAGTTAGTGTGGTTATCATTCTTGTTTGTGTTCTACTTTAATTGACTTACATGTAATTTCGATAACACCTACACATTGCATAAGTAGATTATTCTACAACCTATAATCTAGCAACATAAAAGCTCATAATTGATAAAGTGATCCATGCATGCTTTCTCATGAATGTTTAGTCAGATTTTGAACCGAGTATTCAAATCGTATGGAATTAATTAAGCATATTTTATTTCATGCATGCTTTTTGAAACGAATAACGAATCATCCCGATGATTTTATTTCATGATATCGTTACTCTATTTCTGACTTAGATTTACATCAATTGGCAGATTGAACAATATCAAACAATATGAGTCGGGGCCAATGGAGTTACACAAAGGTATTGTCAAGCACAAACGATGTATCGACAGAAGCAACCGCTGCTCTAGAGATTCCACGAGAAAAGATTGATGAACTTGCTGCATTGCTATCTCAGGCGCAACGCGATGAACTCATGAACCCACACAATGCTAGTACTTTGATCGATATATATGTTCCTGGAAAGGGTGAGACAACTTTTAGATAAATCATGCACCCCCTTGACTTTCATTGAGTTTTATTCTCTAACTATATGATAATGGAGAATAATGAAGAAACGGTGTTGATCGTTTTCACCATCAAACGATCAACAAGTATATGTTCCTTTCACCCATAACTTCTCTTATCATCTCTTTCAGACTCCCAGTCACCAACCCATTTCCCTTCTCCATCTCTATTTGTTTTGTGTCTTTTTTCTTTGATAAAGAAAAAATTAATATGAAGAAATATACGAATGGTGCATTTTTCGAGAGAGAAGCCATTGTATTGCCCACCGTTGCTTGGTAGGAACGGGGAGCACCGCTCCTTCCGCATACTCATCATAATGTATAGGAAAGATTTTACCTAAACATATGGTTAGATTTAAGGGAATTGTTGTCTAAAAATTATTAATGCTCATTACGATTATGATTAAATATCATGAACTTGTTATCTTTCACACTATTTATTTTGTTGTGAAGATTTAACAGTGATTAGTGGAATCTGTAAGAAAAATTAGCATAGATTAGGAGTACAAATACTTACACCATAACATAGAATAGAAAAGCGATTTCTTTCTTAGTTCTAGAAATTCATACCCACTATATAGTAATTCGATTGTAATGAGGATTATTGACTATCCTTTTCCTAATTTAATCAAGGACGTTTATCTGAAGAAGCATTTTAATTTTAGAGTAAATTTTTTATGTAGAGAAGTAGTTAACAATGCGTTTGTTTTGTGGATGCAGCGAAAAACAACATGTACCTGACTAGAGTTTGGAACAAGAGGGTCGGATATCTTGGAAAGGGCGAATGGGGAGAGTTTGTGCAGGAGGAAGGACTCAAGAAAGGGGATAAAGTTATTCTTGACTACGTTAACTTTGCAGGGTTTAACGAGCTGCAGCTGCGAATCGAACGACAATATCTATAGCTAGTTGAGAATTCAAGATCTAAGTTTTAGTTGAATTACGGCATCAAGTTCAATTGTTTTGAGTTTCAAGCATATGTAGTTTCTTAATCAAGTTGGTTGTTGGTTGGCTTTTAGTTCCGATAAAAACTTCGTTGTGATTTACCTATTCATGTTGGGTTATTTGATAAATTTTATGATCGTATCGTATGGTTTTCCTTGATATTGTTGGAGTATTTTTGACACACTCTCAACAGCATATTATTCTACGAACAATGAAAACGCGTGACCAGAAAAGAAAGAAAGGTATCCACAATGATTCACTAATGTTTCTAATTATGTCCGGATTTCACTTCAACATTTTTTTTTTGAATGACTCACTTCAAGATTAATAGAATATATTTATTAAAGGAAATGTGCGACTGATTTAACATCAGACAACATACCTGATTTTATACCATAAAAACAAGGATTCATGTGAAGATTTTATTTTGCAAAATCATTATAGAATGTTTTCAGGAATCTTTTCTTTTATGGTATAAAATCAGCCACACAAATCCCATTTGTTAAAACTTAAACCTTACAATATATTTTGACGATAACAAACGGTTGTGCATCCGTGATTGTTGTGTACGTACATCATGTGTGCATAGGTGAACATTAAATCGATCTAGGTTGTTGGTTCAAGCATGAAAGAGTCTAGTCAATGCTACTTGGCCATGAAAAGATTGAAGATATTAAATCAAGAGAAATAATAACAAAGGAAACACAAATTTACGTGGAAAACTCGAGTATCGAGAGAAAAACCCACAACACCATCAGAAACCCGGATGATGAGCATTATGTGAAAAAAGGATTACGGATCGTATTAGATCGTTCTTATCTCATCATATCGACTCGTTATATGGGTTGTATTCATATACCGATAAGATAATATCTTAAAACATAGAAAATCGTATGGCACGGTCGTGCTCCTCACGCATGACTTGCATAGACCGTGCTTAGTGACTTCTGGTCTAGCAGGACACATTGTTGTGCGCCTTGTGCACGGCCTCCCCAGGCTATGCTCAGTGACTCATTGGACACCATCTGGCATGACCATGTGCCATATGCACAGTCTAAGTTAAACACCTTCAAATTTCTACTTCTTTATGTCGTTTTCTTCACATAATAACATATCACAAGTTGAAGACGTAGAGAAAATGGATATTTATTGAGCCATAATCGGGGATTGATAAATCTGGACCTGACCTACGACTTGAGTAGGAAGTTTTCGTGGACCTATACAAACCTCCTAGTTAAGATTAGTCAGCATGTGACTATAGAGATGGTAATGGCTATGCAAAATCGGTTTCTTACCTAAATAGTGCAGACACCAACCCCAAGGAAAATAAAGATCCATTAAAGAAGTTAGGAATGAGGAAAAAAAACCCAAGACAGAAAGAAGAAAGAGAAAAAACAAAAAAAGGGTCACATGTACTCAAGACACACCCCTCTAAATACCTCACAGACGAAAATCCTCATGGCAGCATGAAAATAAAACTTGCTTCAAAGTGACATCGAGAAGCAAAGGTTTAGGGGGAATAATCAGGACACAACCAAGTACTTTTTGTACAATAACGATCATAGACATGACATAGAGGAGTGCTAACACCTCCAAGATGTGATTGAAGAGCTGGTGAGAAAATGAACCCTTAAAAGGTTTTTAAAAGCTCAGGACTGTCCAAGAGACCTATCTCTATAAAGACCTCGAGAAAAGTTCAGATCCCTGCCATGACGTAAGGGAGGCTAGAAGTACCATCCCAGAATCAATGTGATCTCGGGGGATATGATACCCATCAACTCATGCACCTTAGCCACCGTCGAGTTGAGAATGAGCGATGCGTCAAAGTAAAGGGACAACGTGGACGAGAGAACCAACGGTCGGTTTCCAATCTTAAGATGGTGTGGGGATAACTTTCCCCCACAATTACGCCCATGTACTAACCCTTTATATTGCATACTTCGACGTGGAAAGAATCTTGATTGACAGTGGGTCCTCGACGGGCATACTTTACTATTCGGTCTTCAAAATGATGGGGTTCGAGGACAAGGATCTTAAGCCGTTCAAGACTCCTCTAGTTAGATTCACTGGGGGAACGGTTTATCGAAAAACTATATTAGCTTCACCGTGGTGCTGGGCGACGAGTCCACCAGGAGCATAGCCACCTTGATAGCCGATTTCCTAGTTGTGGATCTCCTTTCAGCTTACAATGGGATTCTTGAGAGACATATACTAGTGGACCTCAAAGTCCTCACGGCCCTAAGTTACCTGATGCTTAAGTTCCCAACTTTGAAGGAAAGGCAAAGGGAGTCCATAAGGTGATACGAGGCTACTATTCAGGAAAACTCGGTCACGGCTAGGGAAGGCTTCCCACTACAACTCGAGGAGTTGAATAACATCCTATTATAAAAGAAGAGGAACGAGAGAAATGCAATAAGATAGGGGGCCTCCCTGTTGGACCTGGCCAGGAGTCAGCTGATTGAATTCTTGAGGAACAATCTAGACGTCTTTGCATCGAGCCCAAAAGACATGTGTTTAGCTCGATTCACATTTAATTTTCTCACATATTTATGGATTCTTTCGACGTCCTTGTGCACATTCATATTGATTTTACTCCAGTTTGCTATATGTGTGAACGTTGATGCTTTTATGTGATTCACAGGTTAAAAATGAGCAAAAGGATGGACCAAAGATGTTGAAGATGAAACGTGATTGAGCAAATGACAAAGCGGTGATAAAGCATGACAGAAATAGAAAGGGGCACGAATAAAACTCTAAAATGCAGGGCAATGAGCCACCCCAGCGCCACCTTGCTTGGCTGGGAAACCTCGAACCAAGATTTTTCTTAAACCTTGCAGTGACTATTTTCCTTCGTCGATAACCATATCAAAGTCCAAAGCGCCAGAGCGCTTTGTACAAGCCCCCTGAGTGTGAATTTTGAGATCCCAATTCGTTTTGAAGCTTATAAATACCTCTTTTGATCCCCAAAATCAAATCATCCAAGGATCGATCAACACATAACACATCATTAGGATTTTGGGTGATGGAGGCGAGACGGCTACAATCAAAGGTGAATCAAGCGACGACAAGATTCTCGGACGGATCGGCGTTGATCTCTTCTCTCGTGATTAGTTTAGAGTTTCTTTATTTACTTGTTTTTTCGTTTGTATTGGGGATGACTTTCATGAATTCCATGTGTTTGATGAATTGTCTTGTCCATAGAATCATGAGTTAAACCTCTATTTAGGGTGGTGATGCAGTTGGATGATATTATCTATGTTACTTTGAGTCATTTATCTAGTCTTAGACTGTTTCATGGTTATGGTTTGTGGTTGCCCTTAATGCTTTAGCGGTTTGATCACCCGTTAGATGATTTGTGACTTGTCTTGATTCCAAGAGGAGATTTTCGTGTCGATTCCCAATCACTTACCCACACATTGAATGCAAGATCGAGAGATCGTTTGCATGACGTACGAGATTATATTTGGAAACTCACGAACTTCATGCTTTCTAACACGTGACGGCCTCTCACTGAGAGGTGTTAAAGACAACATTTAGTTGGACGTAATTTAGAACTCGAAAGAGTTTAGATTATAATTTAGGGAATCTAATCTATAACCAAGTTTTATGAACGACTAGATGATATGACGTAGTGACTAGATCAGTCGAAGTACGAAATCATAACCCTACCTCATCACATATATAAAACCCCATCTATTATATCGTTGTGTTTGTTTGATCCTTAGTGGTTTACTTTAGTTACATCCTTAGTTTTTACATAAAGAAATCGTCACCTTTAGATTGTTTAACTCAAGAAAAATATTAATACTTCGATTGCTAGACTTAAGTCTAGATGGGATGATAACTCTTATTCTCATCTTATTACATGCAAACGACACGTACACTTGCGTTAATTCGCGATATAGTACGTTGCAAACAAGTTTTTAGTGCCGTCGCCAGGGGACTTAGTCTTTACCATCGGAGTCAATAGTTTTCTTGTGCTTAAACATTTTCTTTCTTCGTTTTCTATATTTTCTCTATTCCATGTAATCTATTGAATTTGGGTCTTGTGTTTTTGTAGGTGATTCCTCTCGTGTATGTAACGTTTGCCTCTCGCACAAAACCGCAAGCAAAAAAAAAAATTTCCTCTTGCATAACATCATCTTAAATGGATCCGCAAAACATCCAAAATCAACTTTTGGGGGAAGGGACCCTTTCTAATTCTCCGCTACCTCCAAGTCCAAACGGCGATCCAATCCGCAATTCAAGCAGCTCTTGCGGGAGTTAACCAAGGTCCGACGGCTAGGCCATCTATGAAGGAGCAAGCTATGCTAAAGGTGCTCAACGAATACAACGCAATTATGACCCCGACCATAGGATGCATGATAGGATCGTAAGAACTCTTGGAAATGTGAAGCACGCGCCAGTAATCAGGAAAAATCCGATCTCATTGTCTAGGCTGGACTCAAGGGGATGTCGCTTCATTGGTGAAGGTAGAGGCATCATGTAACGCCCTGACTTCTACGTCTGGATGATGCATAGGCTTTATACCATCACAGACGTAATCTGTGACAAGGCTAAATAACCTGGACGAGTTTAGAGGTATAGAAGATAAGGAAACTAACTAAGCAGTTATATTGCATAATTATGACAGTGACATTTAATTCGTTAAATTACAGTCTATTTTCAGTAACCAAAATATTACAAATCACTTTATATTTTATCTTCGGTAAGCTTCCAATAAGCCAAAATGTTACAAGTTTAGTTACATGATAACCAAAATAAACCTAAATTCATATATTAGTCCACAAGAAGGTGTGATAAGTTACATGCATACAGTCCTCACTCTACTGGACTCTATCATCAACCTGTTGATTTTTTGTAAACGAAATATATAACCCGTGAGTATAAAACTCAATAACCTAGAGTATATGAATTTCATTTGTAGGGTACTCCCCCGACTATGCCGAATCGATGAGTTCCAGTAAAACGATTTTCTGATTTTATAAAAAGATGAGCGCCATATCAAACAGGTATTTTCGTTCATACGTCTTCATATTTTTTATGTTTTTTTTTTTTAATTACCACGAGTCATGACTCAACTCGAAAGATAACTCTCAAAGACATGACAGACTCAGAGTACAAAGATAGTAGGTCAATCATAAGATGGGCTACCCATAAAAATTATATTCACGCATCTGCATGTTTCGTGCGTCGTCTTGCACCTCATGTAAGCTTTCAATGAGGCATCAGATGCCAGCTTTGAGATGATTTGACCTCCCTGCAGAGAGTAACCAGTGGTCCTGCTACAACGATGTCAAATTCGTTGCACGCAAGCGAAGAGGATGGGGGATGCCCAACGCTCCCCTAACTAGTTCCTCACCCGTGATGATGACTCAAAGGATAACGTATTTACAGCCACCAAGCCTATTCAAGGAAGTAATGAATGATCTCAATGGATCCAAGAAGGGGCATTAAGCTCTACCTTCTTCATGAAAATTCCAAAAGATACGAAAATGGTCATGTCAGACCCAGGAAGGGACACCAAGCTCAACCTTCACAATATTTTCAAGGAAAATGACCAACGATCCAACGGATCTAAGAAGGGACGCGCAATGCTCGACCTTCAAAACCCAAGGACACACATATATTATTTTATTCATTGTTTTAGTTCACATCACTTAAGATAATGAAACTAAATCATAAGTCCTCGTGTCCTTTTTATTTAGGCATTTAGGGGTCATTTTCGTTTATTTTTCGAGAGGGTATATATGTTATAATGGTGCGTATTCTATCCCATTTCAACCCCAATACCCCACATCACATATCAAACATGTAAACAATCATCCCCGATCTCAATCCTAATATCAAGGCTTGTTATTAAATCTCGACCCCCCCATGGTATATTTTTAATACCCTTTTAGTACATAAATCACGTGGTTAAGTATAATTCATCGTATCACCACACCAAGCATACGTATATGTAATGAAAGGCACCCATGGCATTTTAGGATCATGATTAGCATTAAAATAATGTCAGATAACCTAATGCATGAACCCGTGCATATATTATCAAAACCCTAGTCCCCTTATCGCATTAAGACATCAACCAAGCAAACAAGTATATCATCGTCCTCTTGGCGGTACCCTCCTCATCATAATCATCATAACACATCATATTGATGAAATATTAAGTACGAAACGGATCGAGATGGGTTATGTTACCTTTGTAACGTGATTAATCTTACTAACGCCAAAAGCTTAGAAAACCCTAAAACCCCAAGCCAACACCACGGTCACTGTCCCGCTGCCCGTCACCTCCATAAGTGATCGATCTGACGTTCCCTGGTGGCCAAAGCTCCTCTGACAACTTCCTTAGTGGTCGTAGCTAGCTTGTGAAGAGGTCAAGCGGAAAAATGAAAAGTGAATGCACTATTTACGTCGGGGAAGGGTGTCGGTTACTGGGGAGGCCATCTCTGGTGGTCAGTGGACGACGTGGCCTAAGACGGCGGACGGTGACGACGTGGCCTAAGACGGCGGTGATGACAGAGGGAAGGCATGAAAATGAAAGGGGAGATCTTGGGGAGGAAGGCAGCCGCGATGGTTGTCCTGTGGCTGGTCTCAAGTTATCGAGGCTGTTCTCCGGTGTGGTAGGGGACACGACGGAACCTGGTGGTGCTTCGACGGCGACGTTCGCGGTGTGTTATGCCTGCCATGACGTAAGGGAGGCTAGAAGTACCATCCCAGAATCAATGTGATCTCAGGGGATATGATACCCATCAACTCGTGCACTTTTTCCGTCGCCGAGTTGAGAATGAGCGACGAGTCAAAGTATCAAGACTTTGGCACCTAGAAATTCGGAACGTCAACAAAAGGACTTTGGCACTCTCTTCATTGAGAGAAGAGAAGTAATATACTCCAGGTATGATGAAGAAATACCTCTCAGATGTATATTTGTACTAAGAAACAGACCTAAAAGAACCAGGTTCATCAGTAAAATTTCAAAAAGGATCTCAGGGAAGGGAGAAGACACATCTGAGGCATTTGTTGAGAAATCCAAGAAGGAGTTTGATCCACTGTTCGAACGATATGGAAACTGGGTGTCTGCGTTAGCAGCTTATCACCATACTTCGAACAAAAGAACAGAAGTGACAGAAGCTGGTCTGATGCAAGATGCCATGCCAGTTCTATATGAGGATCTGTCGATGGATCTTTTGAAGAAGATGAATGCCACTCTAGTATCAAGACAAGTCAGAGTAGAATAGAACAGAAGATCGATTGCCGAACTACCTACTAAGGAAATAGAGCTGGTAGCTCTGGAGAACGTTCCAGTGAGCAAGGATGACGATCCAGTTGTGGCAAAGATGAGAACAAACATGATCCAGCAACTCAAGCACAACATCTTCATTAGAAAAAGGGTTATGGAGGAGATAACAACCCTTAGTGCGAAGGATGCTGAAAGCATGAAAAATGAGCCAGCCGGCGTACCTCTGCTATAAACTCTAGTCAACAAAATGCCTAGGATGACAACAGAAATAGTGAAAACCAAAAAATGTCGCCCACATCTTCTCAATACACTAAAATTAGCTCTGAAAGAATACAGTGCAGTTCAGCAGAGAAATACACAGCAGAGCATCCAGATAGCATAGCAAGAGCCAATCTCAACCCCTCTCACCAGAAGAAAAGCCTTGGAAATCAGGGAGCAGAAGGAAAGAGCAACAAAGACAGCAGGGCTCCAAATCCTGACAAGCATAGCAGAACAAGAAGAATGACTGCCTACAGCAGAGCCAACGTCTTCAACAGCAGAGCTGGCCATTGTCCCCATACCAGTAAGTACCATAACTACCATATAATTGGCTATCATTGTAGCACCAAAGAAAGCGGGTCCAGTGACATCAATTCACCCAGACGACAGGAGACCAAATTACAAGGATAGGAGAGCTAAACTACTAAAAGTGAAGTTTCTATGTATAGTCAGAACAGTTATACCAACAGAAGAGTCTCAAAAACTAGCAGAATATCAACAAGACATAATAAATCAGGAAGAGGAAGAAGCAACAGTCAGAGTCTTGTGGAAAGCACAAGACAAGAGTTAAGAGCCCAAAGAATTCCTCACGTACCATTGCTTGACAGATGCAAAGTTGAAGATCAGATAACTAAGCAAAGACTTGAGAAACTAGACACCAGAGCCATCACTTCAGAAAGGTTTAGAATAGATGAAGTACTACTGGTCAAAATACAAGAAGTTCTTGAAAAATTCAATCACAAGGCTCTGTATAACATTAGAAAATTCATAGAAGACAACATATCAGCAGCAAAGAAAAACACCAAGAATGACGATGATAATGATCAAGGACATGATCACAACCATGAAGACGATGATCTAGACAAAATCATAGATAAGGCAACCTTGGATGATATAGATGCATAATCGCAAGCCATTAAAGAAGTCACTATACCTCCACTGTTGGTTTACAGAGGATACTCAAGAGAGGTGAATTGAGTATCAATGGTTTTTCGAACTCTTTTTCACTTTCTTAATGTGGAAGGCCCAGATCTTTAGAAAGACCTGGGTCTTTCTCAACCTGTTTATTTGTTTGTAAGTCACTAATTATTTTGTATGCTTGTTTGTTGAGTGATTAAGAATGAAAGCAGTAAATAGAGAGTGGACACAATGTTTATATCGGTTCATCTCTTGTCCAAATATATGGAACAAGAGATTTACATCCAGTACGCAGTGAGATTTTTGAGAACTTTGCAGTATGATCTCCTTCACTAGTACACACCGCTCTTCCTCTCCTTCACCAATCCTCCATATCAATGTCAGAGAATCCTTGTAACACAGTCAACACCAATTATAACTTGTACCAATCCCCCAGACGTCACCCTAAGTACACCCTGTTCTACCCCAGATTAAGGCTTAGCACCTCTACTTCCTATCCTCCCTGATAAAACTCTTGTACCCTTTATAGTGATCTTGGCTATGTCTTCCCTATAAATCCTTTCTTCTTACTGCTAAGAAGTTGGGTGAGATCTTTGACATTCCAGTTTTTGGTTATGATGTGCATGCCAAGTTTACATGGCCCATGGTGGATGAGATTGAACCTCTAACCTTGGTGAAGAAGTACGCTCAGAAACCTACCTTGACTACTGTGAGGAAGGTTACCACCAAGGAGCTCTCTGATATACATAGGCTTATTCACATCTTTGTGATTAAGTGCTTGATTCCAAGAGGTTCAAGAAAGACTGAGGCTACTGCACTCGATATGATCTTGATAGAGCTGCTAATAGAGAAGAAACCTATAAACTTGCTTGTTCTTATGATCAAACATATGCAATATGTGGCTTCTCATAGGAGTCATGAGCTTCCGTATGGTGTTTGGCTCACAAAGGTCTTCATGCATTTCGAAGTGCCGAATTCGGAGGAAGACATAGACAAGATCACTATTTCTGATAGGTATGGGGAAAGCTACTTCAGGATGTTGATGTTCAATAAGGTTAATGGTGTTTGGAAGAGAAAAGCGGTAGCAAGACCCGAACCTTCAGCACCAAATCCTGATTCACAGCCACAAGAACCTCCAAGATGCCTCAAATGCTTGGAGAATGTGAACAGGATCTCAGAGCTGTATTCCATGCTGTTGGCTGCTTATGCTCAGCCAAAGGAATAGGAGAAGAAGGTGGTCGAACTGACCAAGGAGGTCAACATTGTCAAGCTTCAATTGAGAAAGATACATGACATCTCCCTTCCCTCCACCTCCTCCCAAACCTAACCCAAGAACACTGAAACCTAGCCTTATTTTCTTTGATCTAGCCTATCTTTGAACTATCCTATCCTTGACTATAGCCATGACTTGAATTTTCTATATGGTCTATAATAATTAATGTTATTGCTTGCTTTACTTATTCATGCTTGAGGAATGAGACCTGAAACCTCTGACTAATGTTTCTGGATCTGAAATGATTTCTATCCTTGAGGATAGAGATGGGGAGATCTTTTTGATGTAGAGATGGTTTATAGGGGTATTTGGTTGAAAAACATGCTATTTTTCCCTTTTTGAGGATGCCAAAAGGGGAAGAAGAAGTGTGATAGTCATTGGTTGAGTTATCTTTAATTGTGTTTATTGCTTGCCTTACTCTTAAGTGTTTTTTAACCCTGATTTTCTCTGTTACACATTATGTTGATTACTTTCTATGCATGCCCAGGTTTTTCTAACAAACCTGTAGATCCCTGTGCTGAATAGGCCATCAATTGGTTGTCATCATTAAAAAGAAAGAATATTATTGAGTTCATATGTTTTGATGATGAGATTGATTGAACAAATTGATCTTGAGTATAGGTTGTTTGAAAAACACACGAAGACCCGGGCCGTCCTTGTTGGTATTGAAACTGAAATAGGTTGTTTTAAATGTTTTTACGTTTGCATGAAAAAAGTATGATGATCTCCTATTCGATGTCATGTATGTTGAGAAAAACGTATTTGATAATGTGTTCAACACCGTCATGGATGTGAAGGGCAAGACGAAAGACACAATTACAGCAAGAAAAGACATCAAGCTGTATTGTAACCGTCCGAAGTTGCATTTGAGGACTATGAGGAATAGGAGAGACATAGAACAAACGGTCATGCTTGAAACTCCTTATGTTTTGGAAAAGGAGGCAAGAAAGGTGTTGTGCGAATAGTTCAAGAAGCTGAGGTTTACAGATGGATATACATCCAATCTAAGACGATGTTTTCGTGAGAATGAATGGCGTCTGAAGGGACTAAAGAGCCATGATTATCATGTGATCATGCAGAGATTGCTTCCTATTGCCTTCAAGGAACTGTTTCAATCAATCATGTGTGGAGTGCCTTAACGAAACTCAGTTTATTTTTCAGAGATCTTTATTGTAATACTGTTCGTCGTGAAGATATGGAGCGATTGAAGACACAGATTCCTGAGATTTTATGCAAGTTAGAAAGATTATTTTCTCCTGTATTTTTCAACTCTATGGAGCACTTATCTTCACATTTTCCCCATGAGGCTAAAATTATCGGACCGGTTCACTATAGATGGATATACCCTTTTGAAAGGTATAAATTCATATCTTAGTTACACATATTTTTAACCTCAAACAATTCCTAGATACGTACTCTAGATGAAATTTTTGTCCCTTTAGGTTTTTGTTTCAGTTGAAGGGAAAGATTGGCAATAAAGCATATGTCGAGGGCTCCATTTGTGAGGCGTATCTTATGGAGGAGCAGAGTAACTTTTGCGAGAACTATTTTGGTCTTGGGGTGGATACTAAATCAAGAGATCATCGACGCAATAGTGGAGAATGGGGCAATGTTGATTAATTACATCTTCCATCTGTGTTGCAAAGGAATGGGGGGTATTTTTCACGCAACAACTCTGGGAGAAGGGCTACTTTAGATCAGAAGGATTTTTTCTCCATCCATACGTATGTCTTAAGGAATTCTGAGTTATTCTTCGAGTATGAGAGGTAAGAATGATTTTTCAGAGTTATTTGAAAAAGCATTTGATCATTAGAACAATAACACAAGGTTTATTCCAATATGACTTGTAGGCTATTTGAGCAAGACATGATGAGAAGGGGGCGTTTCAGATCAAGTTTGGAGATATGGACAAGACATGGAGATTCATGACCTATTTGACTTCATAATTATATGAGAGTGAATTCCTTTGCTGCCCTTTAATGGGAAAGACGGTTGTTTTCAAATCAAGTGTTATACATATTTTTATGTTGAGTGCAGGTGTTATCACACGATGTTTTCAATGAGATGATTCGTATCCTTGGTGCATGACCACCCACGCAAGTGTATAAATATCCTCAATATTGCATCAATGGGTATTTGTTTGACACTTTCGAACATAGATCAAGTAAAGTAACTCAAAATTATGGTGTATGTGTTAAGGGAGATGGTGAGAAGGATTACTGTGGCATCCTTCAGGAGATAGTGGAGCTGCAGTCTCTTGGGATGAAAGATCATATCAAACGATGCTCTTCAAATGCGATTGGTTTGACTCCGATAGAGGAATGAACGTGCATGAGAGATATCAGTTGGTTGAGATTGATAAAACAAAGAGGTACTGAAGGGGATATGATCCATTCATCTTAATAAATCAAGCGATGCAAGTGTGTTACGCTCCATACCCAAGCCTCATATCAAGAGATTAATGGTGGGCTGTGTTTCGAATGAGAGCCCGAGGGATGATAGATGCTTAACACGAAGATGTAGCTTTCCAAGAAGGTACAAATAAGGGTGTAGTCTCACTAATGCCTCCTGAGTTTGACGATGATGAAGAAATTGGGATGGAAGAACAAGAGGGAGAGGATGAAGAGAAAATTGAAGAGATTGAAGATGAAGATACACTTTCTGAAGGGGAAGAAACAGAAGAGGAGGAAGAATTTGATGATGACTCTGATAAATCATCCAAATCAGAAGACAATGAGTATGATGATTAGAACTTCTGTATTTGTAAGCTTTGGTTACGTAGGTCATGTTATATTACTTCTTCTACGTGCCTTTAGAAATTTTTTTCCATTTTTTATTATTAAGAAATCTTTTCTTACGAAGGTCATGATTATAAATTTTTTTCCATTTGTATACAAATGTTATTCGTTTCGTGTAGATGTCAGCACGAAAGCATATTATGGGATCGGGTTCAACTAGTGCCGAGAGAGGTGGTAGACGTGGTAGAGGCCGCGGCCGAGGTAAATCGTGTATTTATAAAATTTTATAAGTTTTTTATCATATATATATATATTTATATCACGTATCAGTCTTTTTCTTTAGCTTTTTAAAATTATTAATAATATATATTAAATTATATTAAATGAATAACATATATAACTTGAAAAAATATAGGTGGGAGAGGTAGTGTATCACCAGTTGGATTCCACGACATAGGCACGACTTTGTTACGTGATGCGGATGATTATCTGGAAGAGGAACATCCTATATCAGATCTCCCGTCTGCTCCTCCTCGTCCCTCAAATTTTACTAGCTTTTCGCCCTTCCAAGTCACGAGTTCCCCGTTCTTATATATCACTATTTCTCGCCCATCCATTTCACCAGCTGCTAGACCATTTGGCTCTCCGTATCTTTCATCATCACACTTATCTACTCAGGGAGATGAGGAGATTGAGTACGTTGGGGGTGGACGGTTACGACAGGTGTTAGATCTCGATGGCTTATAATAAGTTCAGTTTTACATTATTGTCTTTCATATTATTTTTTATACATATATTGTCTTTCATATTATTTTTTATATATTGATTTCTTTCCAACTTTGTATATTTTATGTGTTTGAGGTTTCATCATCATAGTGTCGTGTCCAGCTGTTCCGTCTCCTTTGAGAGCTGCTTTCAAGGAGATTGGACTTTTTGGAGGGAGGTGCCCTATGGGACAAGGATAGGATGTGGGGGGTTTTCAAAGTAAGTATAAACATCTCTTTCAATTTTAAAAAAATTATTTCATTTCGTGTTTTGCATTGTTTTATTGATGACTGCATATATCTTTTTTTTTTTTTGTTTACTTTGTGTGTAGGAGTTTTATTGGTGGAGGCCCGAGCCTACAGAGCTTGTCAGGAGAGAGTGGGAGGCGATGACGAAGAAGAGGACGAAAGATATCCTGTACAAGGCCCGTCGGACCGTGCAAAAAGACAGCGTCCTTCCTTGGGTTGACGAGGGTTCGCTTGGTGCGCTAGACATTAAGTGGAACTCAAAGACGTTCAAGGATCGATCGAAACAAGTGATGAAAAACAGGAACAAAGATGAGGCAAAACACACACAAGGAAGTTTGTCTACGGTCCATGTGACCAAGAAACTGGTAAGTTAGTTTTTTTTTTTTAAAAATTATCGTAAATTTTTGTAAAAGTAGTTCTATCTATTTCTTTATTATCTAATGTGTTTGGTAAAAATAAAATTCCTAACCTAGGGTAAGACGCTGAAGAGGATGCCTGATGAGACAGAGGTGTTCGAGTAGACGCACAAGAAGAAAGACGTTGTACCGGCATCGGGTGAGGAGATGAAGCTCTGTGATGACAGGGATAAGGCAGTGACGGTAAATTAAATTTTTTACATTTATTTTTGATTAAGTTTTTTTTATTTTAATATACAACATTTTTGTAGTTTAATTTCTTTGTCCTTTTTTTTTTTTGTTATATGTAGGCGGAGTACAGAGCTCTTCGTGCTGTGGCGGTGGATGAGTTTTTGGCCACACAGGAGCCGGGGACTCAGCTCACTCCGAAGTAGGAGCGCACATTCACCAACCAGGCATACCTCGACACAATGGGATACAAGAAGGGGTACGTCTATGGCCTCAGATTGGCCTCCTCGGTGTATTATCCCAAGGAGGTGCGATCCTCGGCCAGTAGAGTACCAACATCCGTCAACGATTCCGAGATTCTTTCGCTGAAGGAACAGGTGGCAGCTCTGATGGTTTCTAGGCATATGTAGATGTGTATCATTTCTCTAGTTTGATGTATTTTCTTGGCCCTTTTTTGTTTTATACATAATTTTCGTATAATAAACGATTATTTGATATCATTTTTGTATTTATTTTTCATGTTGTTTTTGTGTACTTTCATGTGTTGGTATTGAATTGTGGATGTGGGAGATTGGATGGATGAGTTTGGAGTGATTTGGACCTAGTTTGGGTCAAATTTTGTATCACGCAGGGAATTTGAGCAAATCAGGTTTAGGTACCCATAAATAAGGTAGTTAGCGATCGAATCAGTTGTTAATTACCAAGAAACGATCGCTAATATTATTTGCGACTGTTTGTATTTCAGTCGTAAAATTAGCGACCGAAATACAAACGGTAGTTAAATAGCGACCGAAATACAAATGGTCGCAAATATAATTAGCGACCAACATTTTAGCGACCGTTTTTTGCGACCGAATTTCGGTCGCTAAAAACTGTTTATTTTATAGTGGTCCACTACAACATCAAGTCACACATCCCTCTGCTCCGGACTTTATTACAACAAACTATGAACCTCAACCTCACAGAAAGGCAACACATCACTTAGCAGACTTCCTGCAGGACGATCTTCCTCAAATTCCGACACCAGAGTCCCTATGATCTGAGGAGCTCTTGTTTAGCATCTACACCATGACCGCCCAACAAGCCCTTTTTCAGAAGTCAATTTGATGCTCGTCTTAACCTTCTCACTGCCAAACTTCGTTGTGATTTTGGTACTGACATTCAAAAAATGATCCGATGCACAGCCTACATCCTCAGAGGTCTATAAAGTGTTTGATCATGATGCTGTAAGACTCCGAGACGTCTCGACTTTGTCCTTGAACTACAAAGGTATCTATTCTTTTTTCGACTCCGAGTGGGTTTATTATCTTTTTTTGAGACCATTGCCATGCAAGCTTGAAGATCTGCCAGAATATGCTCATACAAACAATACTTGTGCCAAATGCGGCTTCCCGTTGGTGATAATGGAACACATATTTTGCTCTCTTGCATGCAAGTTAAGTGTAGGGCTTAATAAAATTCTAAGTTTTACATCAGTTGCTGGCAGCTTATTTTTGTTGTCCATTCCCGGTAAACTCAATCTATGAAGGAAAATAGTTAATTCTAATTGTTTTAGTCTCGTATGTCTTGCTTAATTTCCAAATCCATCTCTGCAGTTTGATATAGAGGGCCTTGGAGTTGAGCTCGTGGATCCAGAATTATGGGATTGGGAAGACGAACATGAAGCTATGATGGAAGCTTATGAGATTGCCAAGATCCAAGCCCCATGATGAAAGCTTTTGATGCTATAAACGCCCGAACCATACAAGAGAGACGCCAGAATAGAAAGGAGAATATCTCAAAGTTATAGCTTATTGTATAATAGACGTTTAGTTTATGAGTCTGTTTCTTTACGTAAGATTTAATGGAAACATTTTGTATGGATATTGCTATGAATAAGTCCATCATTTTGGTAGTGTTTTCCTTTTACCTCATATAAACAAAAGTGATGATCCAATACGAACTTGTTTTACTACGAAAATTTCTAGATATGTAGTTTGACATGTGGGATTGGGGCAAGATGCTGTTCGACTTCTTCCCATAGAAGACTTCCTCCAGGAGGCACATAAACTGGGACAGGGCTCTTTGTTCATCTGGTCGATCTATTTTGCAAGAAATGCTTCGTACAGTTGAAGAGATAACCAGACGCCTAAAATGTGCTTCAGATTTTATTGAAGAAAATGCACCCCAGGAGCGCTCTATAAGGACGAACAAAATCATACTTTTTCCATTTATTTCAGCAAAGTCAGTACAACGCAATAGCATGCTGTCGGTGCAAGGATTGTTGTCGGAACCAACAGAAAGCTCTAAGTCGTTGCACAATGATGGAAAGTCTCAGTTAATTTCATCTACAACCGAAAGAGAAGTAAGTCACAGCCATCTGGGATGACAACAGCCTTCAAGCTTCTCCCTCACTACTCAGATTTCAGAAAATGAATGGACAGTCTTGAACCCATGATTCTCTGGCAGGGGTGCATTCCCAGGGCGAACTGAAATGATGACTTCCAAACCTGAAACAATAATACGCGAATCTTGTAATCGAGAATCATTACAAAAATCAAAGCACCATCTGATTCATCAAAACAAAAGAATGCTGAATACTTGAGTTTAGTCACCACCGGATTGGTTCAAGTGTAACTGTCGTATGGTTTAGACTTTGGATCTAAAACCTGGTGGGAACAACTTTCCAAGGTCCTAGCCAATAGGTTAGCATTTTCGTGTTCGAACAAACCAAAAATTTAGGCTTTGCCTACTAAATCTTGTTCAGCTCTGCAAGGATCAGCAGCATCGTGAACTCAAGTTTTGTAACCAAGGATCGGAAGTATTACCTGCAGCCTTTGCGGCAGTAGCTTCTTGGTAGACATCTGTCAGGAATAAAACTTCGGATGGATGGTCTGCCCCCACGGACTCAGTGATTTCCACATAACTACGTGACTCCCTTTTATTCCTGCAATCAGAGAAAGCCTAGTTAACTGTAGAGTTCTAATGTATTAGTTGTTTCTCCTGTAGGGAGTTATCCGTTAATGCTACTCTGGCAATGCAGAGTTATCATGTCGATAAAAAGAAAAAACAAAATATTCATAACTTTTATAGATGCAAGGTTTCAAAATACAAACGCTCAAATATATTGATTTATAGATCTTCTGATGGACGTGAGCTGCATCCCAAATGGTGCCCAATGGTGCCCGACATGACCTTTCCTCTGTTTTATTTTGTTTTCACCCTTCTTTTCGATGAGGAATTGCAGTAAACTTCCCAATGGACTAAACCGATGCAGCAGACTCCGAGATCAATGAGTTACAAATCAAAATCACTCGGGATTTCCCAATGGGAATGATACATCGGTGATAAAACCTGGATACGTCCAGATCATAATTCATATCACATTTGACATAACAATCGCAATATGCCCCTGACAGAAGTTTGCTCCAGATGAAACAAACTTGTATGTATTGCAATCCTTCCGTAGTTAAATAAACGAAGGCTCGAGCTCGAGATCCGGAGGATCTGCAGATATGCACATTCCGTTTGTTGCCAACTTAAGCTCATATAACTCAAAGGCTTCTAAATCTGAGGTAAAGGGCAGACAGATATCACGTGAAAGGAGCATTATTGGTATCATAAACGAGCCATCAAGTATGGTCAAATAGTGCAATCTACATCAGGTCTTCCTATATAAGTTACTTCCGATGCACTCATCTCACTGACATTGCATCTCAAAGCATTATTTGTTTTGTATTTTGAGCGGAAAGAACAAACATACATTTATCCCACTGATGGAAACTTCGATGTTCGCAACAGAATAGAGACATAATGAAACTACAGTATTTTGGCACAAAACTCAAATTTCTTTAGCCAGAAAAATATTTCTCAAACAGCTTTTTAACACAGAAAACTATATCGAAGGTTCATAGCTTTACCCGATTGTGGTATCGAAGAATCCAGAAAGATACTTCCTCAAGTCTCCAAAATTTGTATTTCCAAAAATGAGCCTTTGTGCCAACCTGCTACCACTTGAATATATGTACACCTGCAGGAAGAGAGTCGAAAGTAAGCAATTGAGTTATCAAGCAAAGAGACATCTCAGGTTACTGTTGCTGCAAAAAATCAGTGGCAAGATAGAGATCTGAATTAGTTTTCCAAAATTGTCATGATTCAGATGGTTGAATCCACATCAATGATCATCATTAGAAATTTAGGATATGCTTGAAAAGGAGAGCACGATTGAAAAAGAATCACCTACTTTAATGCCTGAACCCTGCCACCTCTCAAGTGCTTCCGGCACATCCTCATACACTTCACCCTTCAATTCGTTGTTCACATACCCAGTTCTCCATATGTGTCCCTGCATAGAAGGGACCACCAGAGCACTGATTTAATCCCAAAACAAAGCACACTCATTTAACAGCAATATTCTTTACTAACCTGCAGCTGTTTCAGGGCAGTAATTTTCCTGTCGGCTTTAATCATAGCTTCCACATTGGCCACTATAGCAGCAATGATCTCCTCTTTCCCTGCATTGTCAGGGGGAATCGGGACAGCGCCTGCAACACCCTCTTCAAGATCATCCTGGACCTGCAATGTCGATTTATAATCTTGAGTGATCCAAAAAATAATCAGTCACAATCCAGGTCAATAAAGAAGGCGGCCTTCCTGGATGATATGTAAGCAAACTACGTTTCCTGAGATAAAGAACACAGCCTTTTCAAAAGTAATACACATAAGTACACAATTTTTACTCTTCGAATACATGAAAAAAGGGTACATTACTAGAAGTCAGCGTACATAGAAGTAAAAAGGAAAAGAATACATACTTGGACACGCAATAGCTTAATATCATCCTGAGTTTCAGTTGTTGCATACGTGGCACTCAAATGCCTCCCCACATTGTCACGAGCATATGGGAAGAGCACATCGGCAACAAATGAGATGGGCGTAGTGGTTCCTTCAATGTCAAGAACAATGTATCGCTGCAATACAAGGATGATAAACACAATTCTCCTAATCAATAAGAAACCAACAAGAGACTTTGTCCGTCCACCATAAGAAAAAAAAGAAGCTATTGTTCTATAGGCAAAGCCGTAGGTAGAAAACAAGCACATAAAAACATACTATCAAGCCAGCAGAACTGCTTACTCAAACTCCCTAAGATATATGTCTTGGCTAGCTGACTTAAACATACGTCCTACGACCAGGTCATACTACATAGAGCATGTTCTAGAATCCAAAGCAGAAATAAACAAAGCAAAAGACAGCATCTCTAACTACAGTCAAGTAAAGAAAAAAAAAGGTATCATTGAAACAGAAAACATACAGGAAAAGGCTTCGAGTCGATATCAGAACGTAAGTTTGCAGATAGAGCAACACTTCGGGACCTTCCTATAATGGCCTCAATAGGTCCATGAGTTGGTGTTGACCAGTCCAGTCCCATTTGATGAAGTTTGATTGCAGCATCAAATAGATAGTGATAGCATTCGGCCTGATTGAGAAAAGGCTCAGAGGGCAACAACCCCAAGTTAAAAGCAACTTCAATCAATCGATGTCCTCTACAGACGCACCAAAGTGTATTTCTTCGCATTACAGCAATATATAATCCAAAATCAGCCATTCGAGCATAACCATAAAGTAAAAGAGCCCCAAGCCAGAAAGGAAAAGCGATAATCGATATATGTCAAGATGCCTGTCGTGTATATCTTCACATGGAGACCAAAAAAAAATATGTTCATAAATATGCATTGCGTAAATACAACTCAGACTGCAAATATCCCTGAAAAAATATTTAAAAAAATAAAGAGTTTCGGACAGCGATGTGTCTATGCCATCGTGCTGTTTCGATTTATAAGCTCCTTCTAAACCGATATAAAAGATTCCTTTACTAATTTTCTTCTCTTTCTTCGAGATGTTATATTTCACCACTTCTTACACCTATCACCAGTCCACACCACCTCAATTACGATTATCACACTATCTTCCATTATTTAAGGAGCATGCATCTAATGTTTCTTACTTGATTCCCGAATTTTCCTCAATATTTTCTAAGGTCCATCACGTGTACCTTCTTAGAATGTTCAGCCTTAACAGCCCACGACTTTTCTCCATCAAAGCCCCTTTCATGGTTATTCTCAAATTATTATTCACTACTAACAATTATGAATCCACGTCAAAATCGTCATACCTTCAGACTTCTAGGTCAATGTTAGATATCCACTCAATAATTAAGCCAACTCGATACATGAACCTTTTAGATGTCACAAATCCACCGATAAAATTCTATGCTACCAACACAGACATTTAAAATGATGTCATCCCCCAATACAGTTCAAAGATATGTGTCGACTTATTTCAAAGGGATGTTCCCCCCCTTCCGCTGATAGTAGCTCAAAAAGGAGGAAGAATTTTACGAATAATGCAGCTCCAAAAAGATGTTGTACAGAAAGAAAAAGAATAAACAATCCATATCGCACTAATTGAGAAAATCAATTAAGTGAATCCAAATGCCAAAGTAATCAGAATAAAACTTGAAAACAGAATTCACCACTCTAGAAAGCGCACCTGAGTCTTGGCACTGATCCAGGAGTCTCCCCATACATAAATACCATGGTTCCGAACAAGAACAGCAGTGATATTTGGGTATGCTTCAATCTGGAAAATAAAGAAGCTGAAAATTGAAACCTCTTAGAACATAACCTTAACCTTTTCATCTCCTGCATGTAGCCTAGTAAAAGCAGCTAAAAAAATTCAGAAGTAAATCATTCTAAGCGAGTAGAATGAATGTCAAGTAATGGCTATGCAGGTACTAGATTCCTCTTTCTAGCAATATAAAAAGACATCAATGAAATGAGTAGCAAGAAACATAATCATCTCTAATCCCTTACGATAACCACAATACAGCCCCTAATTTATTATTAGAAGAAGGGTTAATAAGATAATCAACATTCTGCTAGAAGGCATGGGCAGTCCACTAAAGCGGTTGCTTGCTGAAAAGATAACAGGCAATTCGTTTACACCAGTGAAGCACCACATAACAAGATAGGTTTTCCGGACAAAGTGGCTAGACTCATACGAGTTGCTCCTTCACTGACTAGCGAACAAAGCAACTTACAACTTCAACTGGGCTTCTTGAAAGATTTATAATCTATTTAAGAAACTTCAGAACCAAACAAAGCTAAGCATCTCATTTGATCAACGGGAATAAATATGACAACGGCTTACAGCTGCAGCAAGTGAGTCCGTGAGTTCCCTTTCATGAGCAGTGTTTTCTATGATAGGGACCACGAGCTCATCATAATAGCCATGTCCTTGTATTCCTTTTATCATCTCCATATGGGTGATCTGTAGTTGGAAAAGAAATGAGAACAAATGAAAAGAAGATGTTCAGAGGAAAAAAACTGTAGTTGACCCCGAAGCCACTGTGAAGGCCGTGAGAGCAGAAGATGCATGGAAGTCTCAGTATAAAGCTCATAACCAAAGAAAAAAACCAACGCAGATCATGACCTTGCGCACTTGTCATTTATTGATATTTTCTCAGGACATGAAAACTTAAGAGGAACAAGTACACATAGTTAACTACAAGACTCCGCCAGTCCTCATGATCCGCTTCCTGGTCATTTGACTATCAAGTGGATAAGGGAAAACCCATTTCAAATCTAGGAGGAAGAAGAAGCAAATAACTGAAAGCCTGGCCAACCAGGATCATGATAAAATGCTAAATCCCTACCATCACACTAAAGGATGTCCGGACGTCACTAGAAAAGAAAGTTTGGGACAACTTTAATACAGAATTATAAGCAAATGGGTCAGAATTTTACCCTGAATTCTTTGGATCCAGGGTTAATCATTGTAACAACACAACTTTCCATCCCATGGCTGTGTATGACTGCTCCAGCATTGCGCATCTGATATGCCTGGTAGGGGGAAAAAATGGATATTAAGATTCTGGATAAATGTAAGTAAGAAACGCCAAAGGTTATTTTGGTACATTTGCACATGTCGTAGACAATGATATCCCCTAAATAGGGGACAAATGACAGGAGCTGAACTACTACTTCAGAGTACAGATTCTCAGCAGCAACTAGCAAGTATCGCATTAGTAAGGAAGTAACACAGTCTTGTGAGCTAGAAAATATGTATTCTAAATTTCTAGTAAGACGGTTCCCTCAAGCACATTGCATTGTAATAATTAAGGATTATCTTCTTATCAGAATGCTTACTAAGGATGCAAGAAAAACAGTGAGGCTTCCCACGTATGGACTCATCAAGTGGTTTCCTGACTTAGGACATGTAAATTCTATGTAATGAGGAATTTCCCGCGAATGAGTGTGCGCATACACCTACAAAACATGCATTACTTAACGAGGATATAGCATCCAATCATAAGGGATGACTTCCCCTACATTGCCCGTCAAGTATGTCTTCTAAATGGTTCTGTCTGCCACCTATGTATTGAATTACTGAAAGATATTAAGAGGCCAATTTACTTGCACGCGTAAGGCATGCAAACGGGAAAAATCATTCTTACAAAAGCATACCTTCAAGAAAAGAGGAGCACAGTCAGAGCACTTTGGTGGCTTATGGGGGTATGGTTTTGGACTTGGTGCTGATATGATGGTCCCCTCAGGTGATAGTATGTACATATCCTCCGATACCATCCTCTCCTTTTGAACACCTGCTCGAAGAAAAGTTCATTTCTCAAAAGCATGGTGGACGGAAAGTGGTGCAGTTAACAAACATTATATAGGAAGGTAAAGAAGTTTCACTAAATCAAATCTAGGAATAGAAAGAAGTTCCAAGAAACACGATGCAACGCCCCATCCCTCCACCTACCGCACTGTCCTCTATCTAGTATTACTCCCGGACACAACAATTCTACAAACAGTAATACAACGAGGAAATGGAAGGATAAAACTACTCCAGAATCTAGAACTCTTAGCACCTCCTTCAGCAATGTGGATTTAAGTTCTAGGCTTTCAAGCTTCATTGCTATTGCATCAACTCTGATTTTTCTTGAGAATTTCACTAATCACTTTCCCTCGCATCGAGCATTACAACAGCCCTGTGGCAAGACAATAGGAGAACACCTTACTTCAGATTCACCTACAATCATCCCATTCAAACATCTATTCATTTAATGATCCAACAAGATCAGACACAACAGGAATCCAGACCATGGTTTCCGAGAACAGTACATCCTAGTGATACGTGACTCACACCGAATTCCCTCTTAAATCTAAAACAATCTGTGCACGGCCTTCAATTACATGTCTACTGAAATCCAAAACATATCAGACACAGTCAGAGCTCCAAGAACATCCAACATACCCCCAAAACAATCATTGCATCAATTCAATCCATCATATTCCAAAAAATGCATAACATAGAAATAATACAGAACATACACCACAATCCACATGTTTTTGCCACTGCGTCTCCTCTTCCAATTCCAACTACCCAATGATGATCATACTCATACAGCTCAATTAACCATAAGCCAGATAAATTTCAACAAAAACCCACAACACAAAACCACCAATTCAGCCCGCAAACCCCAAATCCAAACCCTCGCCAAACCCAAAACCCTCCAAAACCCACAAACACAAACCCGGCAAGCAACCAAACAGATATTCCTTTCTACCAGAAGGGGACATGACGATGAGCTGCTGCGATTTCGTCACATCCTCATCGTGCACCTTGATAGTAATGCTTCCACCAGTTCCCCCAACCCAACCCAGATGATAGAACTGACGACACAGCTCAGATATCAACCCCTTCGTCTCCCTCACCGCCTTGCTCTCCAAATACGAAGCCCCGTTTAGTGATGCTGGTAAAGGCAACGATGACGTCGCCATTGGAGAAGAAGGGAAGGAGAAAATGTATGGGAAATAGAGTTGCGTTTGAGGATTATAGTGTATGCAAGGGACAACTGGAGTTGATGATAACTGATTGTCATTGAGTTGGGAGATTCATGTCCTTGTTTAAGAGGTAGGAGATTTAATGATAAATGATTTATATCCTTGTTTATTCCATAATCTATTACATACTCCTCCGTCCCATGAAAATTACTCCATTTTAATTGTAATATTTTTTTGTTATTCTTAATATAAATATAAATTTAGAAATTTTATCTAAATATACAAAAACTTGAATAAAATATCAAAAAAATACACAAAAAATCTAAATTTCAAAAACATATAATTCATCCATCTAATTTAAATTCCTAATCTTATTCTCATTTCAATCCCAACCCCTATCATGACCCAAGCGCTGTCGAAATTTTCGTCGGAATCCGACCACTGCCGTCAGAATCTTGGTCTGGTCACCATCGTCAGAATCTGGCCGGAATCCAACCATCGTCGCTCTTTGTTTTGTTCAGGCGCTTTGTTTCAAACAGAGCGCCAGTTGAAAAAACAGAGCCCCTGAACAAAAACATAGAGTGCTAGTTGAAAAGACAGGCGTTCTGTGTTTTTGTTCAGGCGCTCTGTTTCAAATAGAACGCCAGTCAAAAAAATAGAGTGTCTGAACAAAACACAGACGTCTGAAAAATAAAACAGGGAGTCTTAAGAAAAAAAATACAAAGTGACAATAATAACCTCATAAAAGCACTCGCTAGAACACCTATGTACCACTAAGTACATCGACAACAGGGTAAGATTTACACAAGACTTCTAAACCACGAAAAAACAGATCTATAAACCCTATCTCTTCGATGAAACATCAAGATATATGAAAACTGAGATCAAAAGTAAGTTTTGTATCCCAAATAGTAGATCAATTACTCTGAGCCTTGACTTGTCATCGATGTCCTTCTTCTGAGTCTTGAACTCAACTCTGGTGGTTGTCTTCGAGTGGAGGTTGAACTCGTCGCAGGCGTAACGGAAAAGCAGGTTCGATTTCCCGCCCGTCAAGTCTCCGATGATAACGATCTAGAAGAGGCACTGCTCCACGGTGGTCGACGGATTGGAGGGTTTGAGGAGCGGAGAGGTTTGATGGGAGAGTGGTGAGGTGAGATAAACGGAGTGGGGAGAGAGGGAGAGGGGCGATGACAAAGGTGAGGGCCAGGGATGCGGTGGTGGAGGTGAAGAGGGCGGTGGAAGCTTGCATTTTATGGAAACGGAGAAGGTTGAAGAGAAGGAAGGAGAGAGAGGTGAATGAGATGAAATTATATGTTTTGAGGAATAAAATTTCGTGCGTAGTTTTTTGGGCATAGTTTTGGAAAGGTGTAGGTTTGAATAATTTTATGTTTATTAATATAATCAAATTACCCCACCATCGTTTTCCTTTTCCTCTCTCATTTTCTCTCCTAAACCCTACTTACATCCCACTACCTTTAAAAAAATATTTTCTCTCTCCAAATTTCATACAAATTCAACACACACACATAAAATCTAGTGTCGGATCAAACCATTGTAATTAAATTGGGATGGAGGTAGTATAACAATTTGACTTTTGATATTAGTAGAAGACATAAAAATGAAATTCTTTTTAGCTCTGGTTATATTAAACAAAAAGAACTATCATTATTATTTCACGAAAAATTTTAGAAAAAAATAACATTTGTTCATCCCGAGACGAGTCAAAGTTCACTTCGACATGTGTGCATAATCAATTCATTATAATTTTCACAGGAAGAAAAGTGTATAAATACATAAAATCATGTAATGTTATGTGGGATGACAACACGTCATATTTTTTTTTTTTTTTACAACTTTTATAAACAACCAAAAAAAAAAAAAAAAAAAAACAACATCTTAGTTTTTTAAAAGATGAAAAAAAAAAGAATTACAAATAGGTCATTTTTTTGAAATATATTTATCGATAAGTCATCAAAATAATTTATGTCCTAATTTTTCCTCTTTTGATTTATGAAACAAAATATTTTATCAATCAGTTATACTAATAAAAAAAAATATAATAAAATCCTAATCTAATTCTTGTACAATTTTAGTGGTAATGTCGTCGCCGTCATTGACAATACTCCCAATAGGGCGTCCATCGTTGACGACAAATCCTAACTCATGGACAACTCTCTCCGTCATAGCGTCGTTGTCGCCATCAAAAGTACTCCCAACAGTGCGTCCATCCCGTCATCGTCGTCACCAACCGTGCTCCCAAACAGTGCATTTATAATTGACGATAAACCAAATATAGTACGTCTTTTTAATTGACTGCAAAATAATACGTATGTAACCCTCGATGAAATCAACTACAATACTTCCTTCATAGATAATAGTGCGTTTTTTATGGTAAATAGTGTCTCTTGTGAAAGAGAGTGCCCCTGTCAAAATCGATAGTATGTTGTTGGACGATAATTCAGTGCGTCGTCCCAATTCAACATCAGACCTTAATCAATCACAATTAACCAGAGCCTTTATAACCCCACCGTGAAAAGCACAATTCACCGATATTCATATTCCCATAACCCCTCCATCCTCTAATCACTTTGTGATTCGTCGGCGACTCGATCCCTAAAATCCTAGAATCATCATCCCTTTTTCTCAATTAAAATGGTAATGGCCGAATTTGGAATGAGCATAACACGAGCTTTCAATCAGATGACCAATGCGACAATGGTCGACCAATCGGTGCTCAACGTGTGCCTAAATGATATCGTTCGCGCTTTGCTTTAAGCCGATGTGGATAGTAGGCTGGCGAACGACGACGGAGGAGGAGGAGATGGTAGTTGCGGTAGTAAATCGGGGCGGAGGTGGATCAAAGAATCAGATTTGATATGATAAAATAAAAATCCAGAATATTAAAAGTGACTAATTAATAATTAATTAATAAAATGTAAATAAATGGGATGAGAAGAAATGACTAATTGATAATTTTCAAAAAAAAAAAAAAATCCACAACAAAAACTACTCTAGACATAGTGTAATTTGATAATTGTGTACGATAATTTATAGGAATTTATTAGGATAATACTATACACTATTTTGAAACAGCATTATACAATATTTTCTCAGCTCCTAGTTTGTTCTTAACTTGTTACGCATGTGTCAGTAGTTATAAACAATAGTGATACTTTCTGAGATTAATGTGACTGCACTACATAAATGATATAGACGGATTTAGATGGGCTCAAAGAGACCAATAAATGAACTAGATACGAGTGTACAAAGAAATATTAAAATATGATGATCCAAAATGACAAGGGTTTCCACTAAATCAAAATAGTGGAGTCAATATCAATATCAACTTTCCCAGAATGCTGGATTACAAGCAAAGATTCCATTTTCTTGGAATCATTTAACGAAGCAAGCATGTCACCTATTACTCCCAACTCCGGATACTCAGTCCAGGAGAGCATTTCTTGCACCATTCTTGAGTTGTGACGTTGTTTGCGGCCTACCATGATGAGGTTATACCCCTGCTCAGTCACGGATCGAATCTCCTTAAACGCTTGTTCCCAATCCTCGACCGCTAAGCATTGGTATGAAGCCAGTGGATAGTTACCGCTTTTCAATCTAAATTCCTTGACCAATGCATCATCAAGCCTTCTTTCCTCAAAATCACTCATTTCCTTCTTTATTTTAATGTGGATCAATGTTATTGTTATCGAGCGATTTCCTACCATTCGAGATGCATATGCTATTGTCTCTCGATCATCTTCGCCTCCTATGAAGATCACTCCAATGCGATATATTATATGTCTATTGTCGTGGAAGCATGAACCTTTATCAACGAGTATACCTACAGTGCAAGGTGCAAATGTTTGGATCTTTGAGACGATGTTATTGAAGGAACTTCCTCTCGTATCGTGGGCATTTTTCACAACAAAGGGAACAAGTACGAGAGGAATATGTCTCTCGCGGGCAACTCTACATATTCCCTCGTGCATACTCTTGAGTGGCGTTATCAGGGTGAATGGTTGTATCGTGACTCGTAAGTCTGAGTTCTTTGTGTAATTTCTAAAGGCGGTCATGATATGGCGACAACCATTGTGCTCACATCTTCTTCTGTGCTGCTTGTGCGGGGTTAGCAATGGTGCCGTTTGACCAATAAGCTCAATCATGTGGACAACATAGGCATATAAAGGAAATATTGTCGTGGAATTTGAAGCCTCCAGAAGGTTTATCATAGCAGAGACGTCATCTTCATGATGAACACATGATAGGATACGCAATTCGGAGTCATATGAGGTTGTCCGAAGACTTCTGGTTGAGTACATATACCATTCATCCATCCTATTTTTGGGGTCGCATAAGAGTTTAATCAATGGGGTGATCATTGCTGTTTCCGCCATAGCAGATAGCACCAAAGCAGCATGAATCTCATTAGATATTCTCTGCACATTACAAATAAACAAGTGACATGATTTCATGAGTTGGAAATTACTTACTTTCGTATATTAGTATGGTGTACAAGAGAGATGAAATTACTTACTCCGGTTGTTTCGAAGAACATATAGACAAGGAACTCCATGATTCCCCTCATACTCATAAATAGACTCAGCTTCAGTGAATCTTGGAAACTCAAGTTTCTTTGCATGGAAGCCCACAAAGTCCCAACAAACTTGGTTATATATCCCACAATGATGATCATTTCGAACACAAGAAGATTCACCCAGGCCTTCTTATCTGTTTCTCCTTGAGATTTTGAGAAGGAAAATGATCTAACTGTAGCACCCATATCCATGTAGAAAAAAGGCATTAGTAGCTCGCTGACGATCAATTCCATTTTATTTGTTAAGGCCGAGCCTAATGGGGGACCGGCTGGAATAACCAAGCCAAACAAGAGAGGTCCCTGAAGCGCATTAACACCTGTGCTTTCTGCAATACTCCGCATGACCAAAACTCCAACTAGTATTGCCACAATATAGATTTCTCCTATAGGTTGTCCCTCTGGAGTTTTCTGTATTATGTGCAATATTATAGGACGTATGACCCATACGATGAAGAGTAAAATCACAATGCCTGAGATTATGGATTGGATTGCACCTTTTTCGATTCCTTTATCTCCGTTTTGTCGTAGGATGATTGTTGAAGCCAAAAATATCCAAGTAAATAAGTCATTGAGGAGTGAGCACGATAGGGAAAGCTCACCCAAGTCTGTTGTTATGAGATCAAGTTCATCCAATGCTGAGGCAAGATTGGCACTAGAAGTCGTCGAAAGATTGTAAGCAAGTGTAACAAACAATAGAACATGAGTCCCTACTTCAAAATTCTCCACTTTTAAAAGAGCAATGATCCATGCAGTGAGTATGGTGATGAAAGGCGCAAAGAGCGAGACTGTGCCTATAGTCCATGCCTTCTTTCCCATTCTGGAGATCATGCCGAAGTCTATTTTGACAGCCACGAGAAAGACATAATATGATAAGCCAATATAGGCTAAGTGAGTTCTTGTGATCTCCCATTCAAGTGAATTCATTCTGCTTTCAGCATACATCTTTGTCCCGATGAGTGCAGGTCCGAGCATTATCCCAGCCTATGTTGAAATCAGTTAGCAATACTTCATGTTTCAAATGATGTGGTATGTATTAAGCATATATGATGCATTTAAATAAGTAGGTAGTATATGATGACATTTAACTTGACAAGAAGTAATTTTCGAGTCATTTCAACCATGTTGAAGTTCTAGATCAGAAGATAAATAAAGCATTATAGCCAATCAGGATTATGACTTATGATAATTCACATCAAACAAATCATGAAAAAAGTCAAGAGGAGCTAGCTTATGATAATTCACATCATAGAAATCATGAAAAAGTCAGGAGGAGCTGACTTAATGGTAAGTCGTTTCCCTCCTAATCGTAAAATAAGGAGTTCGATACCTAAGTCATTAGGGATAAAACTGTATACATCACCTTATAGGGATTATATTGATATGTTCCTTTTTATACAAATAGTGAAAAAGTAAAGTATAGTTGTTGTCACCATATTGGTCAAAAACAAAAACAAGGGTGAAATATCCTCTAACGTTTTGAGGTAAAAGATCAAGAAGTTTTGTCAATTTTATTTTTTTCCTTTCAAATTTGATTTACCATTCACATGGAAACATCTCATGCATTGACAATAATTTGATGTAATATTGTCCATAGGGACTTACCAACATGTAGCACACAAACTTGATTTGCTTTAAAGGGCGGAGAAGATGAAACACAATTTGGCTACAGACGAAGAACATCGTGTATTGAATCATGATGTGCGGCATTACATAGTCCAAGGGGTTCGCTTTCCAATAAGCTTCTTCTGCATACATCGGTGCTTGACCCTTGACTTTCCTGCAGCCAATATCGATCTGCCCATTCCAATGCATCGTCGACGATCCCACCCTCGACAAGCTGCTTCACCAACAAAAGTTTAAATTTAAGACAAAACCCAATGATTATTTCAACTACAAACTAGGATCTTGAATCATTTCATCTCTGTATATATATCTCCCTTCTTTCTTATATGGAGCTAGAAGCCTAGAAGGACGTACAAGGTAAGTTGATTGGCATTGAATAGAAAGATTGGTTGCAATTCCTTGCTGTATAAAGTGAGCTGTGAAGAAAAAGAGACAAGCTGGGCGTGAATAGATCTCCAACATCTTATTTCTGGAAAAAAAAAACCAACCAAAATTTAGAGAACACAATTTTCTCTTTTTTCTAATTTTTTCCCACTTGTTTGAGATCTATGCTATCTGTTTTTCATAAACAAAAGCCAACTAACAATTTTTTTTTCTTTCATTTATATTGATAAATATAAACTGATTGTATTAGAATTCCAATGTTGCATTAGCCCTTCAAGCTTTTGCCTAACAAAAGTCAAGGCTAATTGCGTACCCAATAAGAGAAAAGTAACAAACTTCTGAAGAAGAATGTAAATATCACAACTATAATCATAATTAGGGTACGATGTTTGGGAACCGTGTATTGCTTCTTTTGGTAATGGTGTATTGTTGTACATTTGAGACATATTACCAGATATATACAGGACCAATTCTCTTTTAGCCTACACTTGATCCTGAACATATCCAACTCCATCAGTCTAGGGTAAAAACCATTTATCCCGAAATTCTCGCTTTCCAATAGGGGTTTGGAGATCATTATACCAGTAGTTGGCACTCACCATATATATTAGCCATTTATAACAATCCATATAAATATATAATGCTGTAATCACTCTTTTTTTTTTTTTGTTGATAGATTGGGCCTAATGGGCTTTTAAGGTTATGAGTTTCTAATGATTAATATGTGGGTTGGAGGTTTAATGACTATGGACTTATGATCTTTTAATGGTTGATGTGTCATTGAGTTTTTAATGCTTAATGTGTGTGCTTAGAATAATTATATTTTTTCTCTTGATAAATTGGGACTAATTTGTTTATAATGGCTATGAACCTCTAAAGGTTAATATAGGGATTGGGGCTATAGAAACATTAAAAAAACATAATATAACATCCATGCGTAAAAAATTATCTTTAAAGTTTTAATAATATATTGATCAGCTATGCTACATATGGTTGAAACTAGTAGAACGTAAAAGTAGAGCCATCTAGCCAGTTGAGCATGCTTGATGTAGCAATCAACCTTTTAGGTCTCCTATGACGCAACATGTCAAAATCGGGACGTTGGAAACTGTTAGTTCCTGGTCACAGAAAATACTCATGAGATGAGTGAATTGAGTATATATGCTTTTTCAAATTCTTATAAAATGATGTTGATGTTGTACTAAGAGCCGATTCTTTATGTGGAAACAATTCTTTATGAAGAGTCGGTTCTTACACTTTTCGATTTTAGTTTTTCGTACAATCTTGTGTTAGTAGGTTACTACAGAAATCGAAAATGAAACTGAAAAACAGAACAAAATGCAAACTAGATTAGTTTAACAACTGGAATCACAGACTGGTTTATGCAAACTGGAAAGTCGATACAAGGGTGAAACCCTCTGTTCATAAGACGTTAATCGCCTCGCACTGATGCTTACGGATAGTAGGCGACCGTCTTCCTAAATACAGCGACTTTATCTCCTTCGACGCAGCACTATGACGCAGATACACCGATGTACCGATTCAGTGTCTCGAACTCTCTCGACCCGACAATGTAACGACGTTGTGTTTGATGCGTTTCTGGAAATGCAGAGCAAAGGGAAGAAGGAAGATCGCAGAAGAGGAAAAATAGAATTACTCAAAAGCAAGCCAAGACACTACTTTTATAAACAAACAGAAGGGCACTAGGGCGATACGTGTCGTTCAGTCATTTGACGACAAGTCCAATTGTCATGCTAATTGGACAACCGTCACCAACATTCAGATTTCGGATAAGCATGACATAGAAATGGTCCAAACTCTAAAAAAAATATAATATTTAGTAGACCCGCGCGCACGACCCACCGAACTGAGTCGAACCGAGCCAACACGCGTGTGTGTTTGAGTCTCGTCTAGACTCTCTCCCTCATACAAAATTGGGTACCCCTTGGGGCCCAAAACCCATTTGCCAACACCATACTTATAAGGCACACCATCTCAAACATGAATTCCAATGTGGGTTTCATCTTACACCATATGAACATCCTCCTCACATGAGCAACTTTGAGCGTTAACTTCTCATTCATCTGAAATCGGTTTTGAGAACTTTAACATACTACGGTCGTCTATTTGGAATGTAGTTTCCAACGAGCCCAAATTCGTCCCAATCCGATAATCGAAACTAGCTCAAAATCTTGGTCAAACGGATCAATTTTCAACAATCCTCCAGATGAATGAAATTAATGCATGTAGACATTGGGAGAGTTCAAACAGTAGGATACCATATCAGGAGTGGTAGCTTTAGGCTTTGAACCTTCCTTAGTGAAATACAATTGGGTTTACTCGGCTAGTCAGTGAACATGATGTCTTGAATTGTCCAGCCTTTGGTGTAAACCAAGACAACTGTACTCACATGGGATCTTCGCTAGTATCTTTAGGTACTCATCGTTGTGTCCATTTCGGCCCTGGGCTGATCTTGGATTCATAAGTTTTTTACTAAGTTTAGAGATGGGCATATCTCTTACACTTACATAGGTGATCTGTCCCGCTTTCTAGTATCCTGCTATACTGTACAGTAATCATTAAAAGCATGAGCTTAACCTATAACCCTCTTTTACAGGTAGCACTTTTCTAGTTTTGAAATGGGTAGAAGATAACTTCCTAATGCTTCAAAGAATCTTTGTAGTTTAATTGTCTCATTGAACCAGCATAACTGGTTGAGTTACCACTATGATGATTACTTTTATAAGGGTTTTACTCTAATTTCCCTCGACAATGTCGATAACGATTCTCTAGGCAAACCTTTTGTCAGCGGATCCGTAAGATTTTCATGTGACCTAACAAAGTCAACGAAAATCACACTGCTAGACATTAACTGTCTTATGGATTTATGTCTACAAGTTATATGTCGTGACTTTCCATTGTACATCTTATTTTGCGCCCGTCCTATCGCAGAAACACTATCACAATGTATCATGATAGCTGGCACTAGTTTCGTCCAACATGGAATGTCTTCCAGATAACCATGAAGCATCTCGGCTTCTTCACCTTCTTTATCTAAAACAATACTCTGATTCCATTGTGGATTGAGTTACATGTTTGTCTAGAGGTTTTTCAAGAGACAGCTCCACCACCAAGTGTGAACATATATCCACTGGTGGACTTCGTATCATGGGAGTCAGGTATCCAGTTCGCATCACTGTATCCTTCAATATAGTTGGATATCTCGTATAATGTAATCCATAGTTCATAGTGTATTTTGAAATATCTAAGAACTCAATGTTGTCCAATAATCCATAGTTCTGGACCTTTTACTTCTTCTAGGTTCTTCATCAACTGGAGGAAAACTACTTGAAGGTTCACGAGCTCGTTTATTAGAGTTCTCTCCCTTCCTTTCTTTATAAGGGAACACGTCTACAAAGAAGACTATATTTCTTGATTTAATGATCGTCCCTTTACTCACTTCAGAATTTTCTGACTTGTGAACCAAGAAACGATACACGGTATTATTACTTGAATATCTTATGAATATGCAATCAATAGTTTTAGGGCCGATCGTTTCTTGTTTTGGTTAGGTATCTCAACCTTTATCAAGCGCCCCCACTTTCAAGTATTTTTAGGAAGGTTTGTGACCTTTTCATAACTCATAGGGAGTTTCACTCATCTTTTTATGGGTATTTTGTTTTAAATATGTGTTTCTGTGAGTATAGCTTCCTCCTACAAATTCTGATGCAACCTAGAATTTATTAACATCGCATTCATCACCTCTTTAAGAGAGCGATTTTACGTTCAGCAATTCCATTAGATTATGGTGAGTACGGAGTAGTCATTTGATGAAAAATTCCATTTTTAGAACAGAACTCATCAAAAGACGCTCTATATTCTCCACCTCATCACTGCGAATTATTTTAATTCACTTATCAAGCTGGTTTTCAACTTCACATTTGTATTGTTTGAAAACATCCAAAGCTTGATCATTGCTATGCAGTAAGTAAACATAGCAAAATCTTTCTACCTTAGGAAAGGGAGCCTTGGTCATTTTTGCTTCAACACATATTTCATATTCATGTGTGTCAACATCGAAAGGAGGCAAAAGATCCAAACCTATACGTTTTTTTTAAAGTGTTATATTTCACATGTCCCAATCTAACATGCCATAAATTAGAACATTCAATCAAGTAAGCAGAAGACTTGTCTTTATTTATCAAAGTCACGGATTACAAGCATTACATTCATCTTGAATAGGCCATTATCTAAATAGACCCTGCCTACATACATGCCAACCTTAGACAATACAAACTTATTGGCTTCAAACACAAGTCTAAATCCAGCCTTAGACAAAAGGGGGACAGAAACTAAATTCTTCCTAACATCTGGCACATACAACACATCCGTGAGAGTCAGTTCCTGCCCGAGGTCATCTTCAGCATGACCTTGCCAATCCCTGCTACAGATGATATAGAAGAGTTTCCCATGTAAACATCTCGTCCAATGACAGGAACATATGATGAAAACATCTTCTTATCAGTACAAACATGACGAGTGGCTCCAGTGTCCACCCACCACTCTCGGATTATCCACCATGTTAGCTTAAAAAACAACAACAACAAGGGAAAGGTTTGAGAGATTGATTGGCACCTTTTTGTCTTCCACCACGTTGGCATGGTTTTGCTTGTGTTGATTGTTGTCCTTCTTAGACTGACGACAATCACGTGCTCTATGATTCAGATTGTCACAGTTGAAGCATGTTCCATTGAATTTCTTCTTTGCCGAATCGCTCCGCTTTTGATCATTCTTAGGGCGCTTTCGCTTCTTGCTCGAACTTGACTCCACCAAGTTTGCCTTTGCCTCCATAGGTTGTTTCCCTATTCTCTTCTCAGATTGGCGACTGTCTTCTTCAATCCGCAATTTGACAATAAGGTCTTCAAGCTTCATCTCCTGACGCTTGTGCTTGAGATAATTCTTAATGTCCTTCCATAAAGGAGGCAGCTTTTCGATGATAGCCACCACTTGGAAAGTCTCGCAAAGCTTCATCCCTTCTACAAGAATGTCTTGTATAATGATTTGAAGCTCTTGCACTTGACTTACTATGGCTTTGGAGTCCACCATTTTGTGCTCGAAGAACATTCCAACAACGAATTTTTTCTGGCCAACATCCTCCGTCTTGTACTTCTTTTCTAGGGACTTCTATAGTTACTTAGTGATCTTAACAACACTATATATGTTGTACAACGTGTTATGAAGACCGTTAAGGATATAGTTCTTGCACAAGAAGTCGCCTTGCTTCCTACAGTTTGATCTGATGGAACCTTCGGATCCTTTTCTCCCTAAGCAACTTTTGGCTGATCCTCAGTGAGGAATTTTTCCAAACGCTTGCAGGTCAAATAGAATAGCATCTTCTGTTGTTATCGTTTGAAGTCCACACCCCTGTACTTCTCTGGTTTCTCTAAGTCAACCAGAGCAATCATTGGAGTAATTGTTGCACTACTCGTTGCCATTTCTTTTTGTATACACAGCAATCAGTTGTGTGTACAAAACAGTACATCAACACAATCAATAAAGTAGGACAAATAATCCTTCTCGGTGATGCAATCGATTCGTAGACTTAGCAATCAAATTGATAGGCAAAATAAAGCAATCGGATTTGTAGACCAAGCAATCAAATCATAGGCAGTACGTTGCAATCACTTTGTAGATTCGACAATCAACCCCTAGACTAAGCAAAGCAAAATAATCGGATTGTAGACAAAATAATCAAACTGTAAACAATACTTCAAACAGTTTCCTGTACTCATTAATGTCTTAAGATTGTTAGAAGGTTAGTACAAACATCGAAAATGAAACTGGAAAACAGAACAAAATGCAAACGAGATTAGTTTCACAAACTGGAATCCCAAACTGGTTTAAGCAAACTAGAAATTCGAGGCAAGGGTGAAACCCTCTATCCTTAAGACGTTAATCGCCCAGCACTGGTGCTTATGAATAGTAGGCGACCGTCTTCCAAGATACAACGACTTCGTCTCTGTCGATGCAACACTATGACGTAGAGACACCGACGTACTGATTTTGTGTCTCGAACTCTCTCGACCCAACAATGTAAAGACATTGTGTTTGATGCGTTTCTGGAAATGTAGAGCAAAGGGAAGAAGGAGATCGCAGAAGGGGACAGGGGCGATATGTGACACTCAGTGATTGGATAACAAGTCCAACTATCATGCTGACTACACAACCACCACCAACGTTTAAATTCCGGTTAAGCATGACATAGAAACGGCCCAAACTTTTTTTAAAAATAATATAAAATTTTAATGGACCCACGCACATGATCAATTGAACCGAATTGAGCCGAGTCGAGCCGACACGCGCACGTGTGTGTTTGAGCCTCACCTAGGCTCTTCCCCTCACAAAAAAATTGGGTACCCATTGGGGCCCCAAATCCCTTTGCCAACATCATACTTATAAGTAAAACCATCCCAAACATGAATTCCAATGTGGGTTTCCATCCTACACCACATGAACATCCTCCTCACATGAGCAACTTTGGACGTTAATTTCTTATTCATCCAGAATTGGTTTTGAGAACCTTAATGTACTACGATCGTCTATTTGGAACATAGTCTCCAACGAGCCTAAGTTTGTCCTAATCCGATGATCGAAACTACCTCAAAATCTTGGTCAAATGGACCGATTTTCAACATCTTCTACATGATCAATAAGAAAACATAAAATAGTGCAGGAAATATAAAAGACACTAGATTTATAATGGTTCATCCCCGGCTTGACCAGGGAGTTACATCCTCTCTTCATACACAGCAATCGAACTATGTAAAACCAGTTTACAAGTACACCCTTGCTCTTTTGCTCACAGATCACACACTACAAGACTCCATTTGTAATTCCTAACTCTAGCACGTTTACAAATTCGTTTATCCTACGTCTATCCCTAGACTAGGAAAAACTCAATTATAGACACACCCTAGTGACTGTACGACGTATACGAACCTAGATCCAAGGTTCTCATGCAACAAAGCACTCCACGAGTGTTGTTGGACATACATTTTGACAACAATGACTCAACAAAACATGTAGACTTGATACCTTGTTCAATCAATGAAAGCTTGAGCACAAAAGGTTTGATTATACCTTAGATCTTCATATCAAACATGAAACCCAAACCTTTTGAATCACCATATGTGAGTTGAAAGTTTTTCCTTCTTGAAAACACTTAAAACTCTTTTTCGTAAAAATTTGTGTGATTTGCACCATTTTAAAAACGTTTTCTGGCTTGTTTAAATAATAAACATGTTGCACAGAATCGGATAGGAGTGGAAGCGTGGGAGAACATGGGAAAACAGAATTAAATCTGATTAAAATCTTTTTCTCATGTTTTCCTACATTCTACGAATATCTCTAATCGAAAATGGATAGTCAACACATATCTCCACTTAGAACGTTTCTAGTTTAAAAAGATATTTTTTCATAATAAAAAATCATTAAAATATCTGATAAATATTTTTTTAAAACATGGTCCAAAAAATCAGGGATTTGTACAGAATCTGTTACTGATATAAGAGTCGGTTCTTGGTGAAGAGTCGGCTCTTGCAAAAACATTTTCCCTTTGGTAATTAAATAGATCCTAAGCGCTCATTATTTCGACTGATTTAAATAAGAGTACCATACCCGCGGACAATTTACAAGACACTACACAATAATCTCCATTTTGCATCTAGTAGCTCTCATTGATCTTGAGTTGCTTCATGAACATTTAAGGTTTTGACTCAATCCAAGATCTCCACTTCATCCATTAAGACTATGATCCAAGAGTCTCTGATCATCTTCTTTGCAGGAGAAGATTGATCATCGAGTCCATCATTTGCTTGATCCAAGATTCCATGAGATCTATCAAGCTTGAAATCTAAAATTGTGCACCTACACACATCAAAACTCAAAACAACATCAATGTAAATCTGTTTGTAATCATCAAGACATATAAGGTTAAACAGAAATATTGAGATTTATCTCAAGATAGAACCTGTGGAAGCCTGAGGTATACATGGTAAAACAAGAGGAACACTAGATATGTTAGACAAAGTACACACCAACCCGAAGAACCTGTGATAGTTATCCTTCGACTATCCCTTATGCATAGACTAAGTCCCTCCATTACATTGAAGGGATCGAAAAGCCACGTTATCTAAGTAACCTCCTCCACCACTTCAGCTTGAGGTCAGTCAATTTCAAAATTCGGTCTTGTGAATTGTATGCACGAGGAAGAGACGTGGAGGGGTACCTTGCTTCCTCAGCTAACTCATTTAGCTTGCAAGAGAGTTGAGTTAAGGAGCTTTAATCGAAGATCTGGAAAGTCAACCTTAAACCCATCAATATAATATCTAAATCAATAAACTTACTTGGAATTCCATGGAATGACAGTTGAAACAATGCCAGAAATAGAGATGTAAAGAGCTCGAACACAAACAAAGAGCACAAAGGACCGGATCACAACAAACGAGAACATCGTCGCTTAAGGTGTTATTCGTCCCCTATCTGGTGCAAGGACCTCAAGCCAAACCACCTCCAACGATGCACTAATAATCAAGGGAAGCACCAAACCTTGATTCACTCTCTTGGCTAGAGAAGACTTTTGTTTCCTCCAACGCTTGTGTGTTATGAGATTTTGAGTGTATCTCACGTTGTAATCTTCCAATCCATCTTTTAAATACCAAAGAGGATGTAAAAGATGAAAAGCATATTTGTAACCCCCACAACCATCCTTTAGGAGTTGAATATTGAAGCAAATCAAAGAATAAAATGAGTGGAGGACCATTAGGATCAATATGTAACTGAAAATACGGAGATTGCATTTTCTATACAGGAGAGATTACACCAAAGGGTGTAATGCTCATTATGGTCGTAATGTATATTTCGTAGAAACCATGGTTTCTACACAGAGGCGATTACACCTTTGGCTATAATGTTCATTATGGCCATAATTTTCCATTTCACATTCCTCCTCATTTCTCAGAAAGATTACGGTGTAGGATGAAACACATGTTATGACCATAATCTCTAAACGTCTATTTTGCTTATATTCGCTCCAAATCAAGTATAAAACTTCAGGGATTCATTTGGATCAAAATATAGATTTCACTAGGCCTTCAACCTTTTTATCACTACAAAAAACTAATATAATTAGCGATGAAAAAGATCCATAGCAAAATGATGTTTTTCTATCGCAAAGGTAATTAACAACGGATTAGTGACATATATTATCCTTCGGAAAACTATCGTCCCTAAACCATATTTTAGCGATGCATCTGTCTCTTTGTGGACAAATTAGTGATGGATTGACTTTTTTCATCACTAAAAAAGTTTCCAAAATCTATTACTTTATTTAAAGAATTTTAGCGATGGAAATCCGTCGCAAAGATAAAAAAAAAGTTTTTTAATTAATTATTTTCTGAATTTCCTAAATTTTATTTTTTTTAAAAAAATTACTCCGGTGGCGGAATTTCGTCGCTAAAAAAACTTAAAAATAAAATAATAAAGTGGCGACGACATTCCGTTACTAAGCCATTTTTTTAAGTGAAGATTCGCTTGGGGTACCAATTTGGAAATTTGTTTCCAATGAGATACTATAAGGAAACTTTATTTCAACTAAATACCACTTAAAAAAAAAAAACAAAAGCAACTTATTTCCTTATTTGCCCCCTTTCCAAATTCGAATATCTCTCCTCCCTTGTATACTTTCCTCACACCAGTTTCAATTATTTATCATCATCATCATCATCATCGTTTCTCTTTTAGTGATCATCATCATCTCCATTGTCAAGCATCGATCATCATCAACTCTATCATCAAGCATCAAGCATCGACATTCATCATCGACCATCATTGATTTGATCTCAGTTCGAAGGAGGTTTTGCATCTGATCGAAGGATGGCTGAGATTGTGATGTTATTGAGCAAAATCGATGGCGTTACTTATTCGATTAGTGCTGCTACGCGTTCGAGATTCAAAGATGTTTTGAAGATGATATGTGGTGTTCGTCGAATCAATAGAGTAGAGGATATTCGTATGTACTATTCTATTCTCTCCCACTGTACTCATTGTCTTTTGAGGAATCAAGAGAATTTGGACTCAATGTTTTAGGTCGAGGCATATATGTTGAAAACGGTTGATATTTTTGTTGAGATCCAGGAAGCCTCTTCTTTGAATTCTGTTTCATGTTAATCACACTGTGAGAATGATAATATTGATCATGATTCTTTGGCCAGATGTGTTGAAGATATAGTTTGAAGGGCCGTGGCAAATGTTTGTCTGAACAATTCGGATCCTAGTGGTAAGCTAGTATGCCTTGATCCGAAAGTAGTATGTCTTCCTCATTTGTCTCGTAAACAAGTTGAAATAGAGACGGAGACCTTGTATATGCCAGATGATGGTGTTTTTTAACCTGATTATGATGATGTTTTGCCTTCCGAAGTTTCGTTGAGAAATGCAAAGTGTTTACTTTTATCCATGTGGTCGTCTTACATTGATGATGTTGGACAATGCTTTATGGGAGGTGTTGATGACTTTCGAGATTGTCTTACGAAATATACGATAGAGATTGGTTTTGAATATGTATTCAAGAAGATCCGGAAGGAGAAAGTGTATACTTATTGTAAGTTTAAGCATGAAAGGCTTTTGCGTGTAGCTCTGCTGGTTGCTTTTATATTGAAGAGTTCAGCCGTGTTCATACCTAAGGTCATATGATGTTCCGTGACCGTGGTGTGAAAAGCTTAAGTTTGATCGTGTTCGTACCTATGGACATATTGTTGATTTGGTGAGAGATGATGATAAAATGAATCTTAGTTATAAGAAGACTTGGTTAGCATTTGATAAAGCAAAGTCGCTAATACATGAAGATTTAGTGGAGTCATTTGGCATTCTCAAGCCTTATGTAGACATGAGGTCGAGCACCAATCCAGGCAGCCACATTACCCTCAGTGTGGATGTAATACCCGAGAATTTTGGGAGTTTTTGAGATGAATATATAACGTTACGTTTTTAAAAAATCATGCTAAAAAGTTATATATTTAAATCTAAGAAAATATTTGATTAATTAAATCAAATATGGCGATGAAATATTTTGGGATGATAAGTTGAATGCGCAAATAAACGTTACGAACGAATAACGTTACAATGTTACAACGTTACAATAGTTGTAAGGACTATCGATTTTAATCCCATAAATAATGGATTATGACTCGGAATGTCATATTTTCATACACGGGATAAATCTATCATCACAAATAGATTTTTCATGGATTAATATTACGAAATTTGGGTAGAAAATGGACTGAAGAAGACGAATCGTGAGACGAGACGAGGAATATTCACCCACCTTACCTAATTCCTCATTTTCCCTCCGCTTCCTTCCCACTTCCTCTCCACTCCCGCACACACACACCACCACTCCCACTCCCGCTCTCCTCTGCCTACACCAACACCATCATCTCCAATCCCAGCAGCCACCAGCCAGCCACCAGCGCCGCCACCAACATCACCAACGCGATCAACAACATCAAGCATCATTAACACCTTCTTCGTTTCGTCATCAATCCATCTTCACGATCAGCACCATTACCACGACCCCGTGAGAACAAGGGCAACAACGGGCCGGAAAAAGGATCAACGCCAGCAGTTTGACTAGGAGACATCAAAGGATCCGTTCGTGTAATCTTGTGTGTTATTTTGGAAAGATTCTAGTGAAGAATTTTCCAGATGAGTATGGGGCTCTGACTCTGATTATCAAGAAGTGCTTCATGAATCAAGGGACATCTGCAGCTCATCTGAAGTTAATGTGTGCCATTGTCACTAAGACTCAAATAGAATGGGCAACCGTTGTGATGGGTCTTCTGATGAAGCATATAGAAGATATTGGAAAACATCCTGCCCACAAAAGGTGTTTTGGTAGGATTCTGAGCGTCTTTCTGAAAAGGACAAACTCTGTTGGTACTCCTTTCTCTGAAGATAAGTTCATCTCATTCAAGAAACCAAAGACAGGGGAGTCCTCAAACTCAGCCCCAACATAGCCTCAGCAGAAGAAAAGGAGGACATACATGGTTGGGTCATCTGCCACTCAGACAATACCTCTTACTCCAGTTGAGGAACAAGAAGAAGAGTCCAATGATGAAGATCATGTTCTTTTGATTAGACGTGCTAGACGCACTCAGACCTCTAGGGAATAGATAAACCCATAGACCACTTCCCAGAGAGCCTAGACAACAACCAACCAGACTCATCAATCCAACTGTTCAAAGCCAACAGACATCCACAAGGACGCCACACACAGACGAAGTCAGACGAGCTTAAAAAGCTCTTGCAGACTCTTATGAACAGATAGGAATAACAGATGAATAGCTTCAACAAGGACTGGCTAGTGGTATGTTCAACGATGATACTGGGAAATGTGTCAGATGGGGGTTCAGATTGATTGTGGCGATTGGAACAGACGTTCAGAATGCCATTGTCAACCAATGGAGGAGATCTGGGAAGGTTGTGAATACAACAGGGTACTCACCTGAAGCGTAGAGGATCGTCTGTCAAATAGCAGAGACGAGGTTACACGAGCTGAATAAAAAAGTCAAAGAGATACTGACCTCTCAATATGTCTTAAGGTATCCAGCTCAGCCTAACACTAAGGGACAACAGCCTTCATCATCAACTCAGCAACGACAGAGAGGAGCTGACCATCAGAATGAGGGTGGTGAAGAAGAAGTCCCTGAGGATTATGTAGACTACTTTGCTGATCCTATAGAGGATGACATAGCAGAGCAGTTCAGATCACAAAGGGGAACTTCAACACCAACATCACTACCGTTAGATGCTAGACAGACACCACCACCATCATCCGAAAGACAACAATAAGGACACCAATAGCTCACCATCCAGAGAAGAAACAGACAAGAACAAGCAGATTATGCCAACCATGGGAATCTCATATGAACTGAAACGGTTCAATGAGAGTCTGATGGAGGCAAAAATAACAGAAACGGTCGAGTCTGTCAAGAAGATTGTGAAGTCAACTACAGTACACATGAACAGAAAGGTAGCAAAGCTAACTGATTAGATCTTTCAAGCAGACAACAATATGATGGCAGAACTGAGTAGACTAACCATCTTAGTAGAGCCCAAGTTGAAACTGGTCGAAGACTTTGTCGATATATTTATGATTGATATGGGCATTGAACTTCAGGAACTCAAACAGAGAGATTTTTCGTTCAACGACCTTCTGATCAAGCACAAGCTGGACACATCAGATAAGTTGAAACAGACTCTGCTCGAGGTACAGGAGACACTGATGAAGGTGAAGACCTTAGGCGATTCTCTGGCCAAGATCAGAACTGGGACGTCGAGTCTGAAAGATGACATAGATCATCTGTCTCAGGTGACCACAAGAGCTAAAGAAGGGATCCAGAAAATACTGGAACACTTTAACTTATAAAGCCTCAAAAACATCACCCTACACTTAATGAATATCAAATAAAAAAAGGGGGAGTAGGGTAGTTTGGTTAGGTAGGTTTATGAGTTTTTAATCTTTTTAGTAGATTCTTTTTCTTTTAATCTTTTCTTTCTGGTCTTATCTGATTCGATGCTATGAATGAAATATCTCTTACTATGCATGTATGACACAACTTGCAAAACTCACTATGGCATATTACTTTGAAACTGATCTATATTATCTGTCTTAAGTTTTTTTCTTTGCAATTCAATCAAATAGGGGGAGATTGAAAGTATTTTACTAGATTTGATGAATCAAAAGATTACTAACATGTATGATCAAGTGTGCTTAAAGTAAACAGGTACTCTGTCAGACACTAAGTATCAGACTGCCACAATCAGAACAGTAAAAGTTTTGGGTAGAATAGTTGTGTAAAGGTCAGATAAGTCTTCATTGGGAGTTCTGGACAGAGCAAGTGGCCTGACACAAATAAGTCTTTTGGGTTCTGAAAGTATCAGCTCAGTTATAATTAGATCACTTCTCAAATTAGTTCAAGAAAGTCTATAGATTGTCAGCGACAGATCAGATGGATTGGATTAGTCTTCTGGAGTTATCTGTTCAGATGTTTATCTGCTATTGAAGACTTTGATCAGAATTAAATAGGGTGAGTCATATGACTTCTTGAAAAAGGGGTTTGGGGATTGATCGGAGAGAAAGCCTCAACCCTTGCCTATATAAGGCACAAGACTACATAGAGAAACACACAAAAGAATACACTTCTGCATTCACATCTTCGAATCAAAGCGCTCAAAGTTCTCTCTCTCTCTCTCCTCATCAAGAAAACTCTCAAGTGTTCATCAAGAATCAGTTTTCTCAGGAACATCATGCTGAAGACATGGATTATTGTAGGTCTTCATTCTCTATGAGTGTGTTCCTTTTGGCAATCTGTTGAGATTGTTTGGTGGATCCTGTGGGGATCGATTGCTGATAGATTTGTTGAAATCTGGTTGTGTGTAGAGGTCATTGAGTGAGCTTGAAAACTCAATCTGTTAAACTATGGTTCGAGATGATCTAGTGGATTCCCTTCTTGGTTAGAATACTGTTAACAAGAGGAAGAGTGGATTAAGTTCAAATCAGTTAGTTAACACAGATTTGAGTTTGAACCACTATAAATTATGTGTTCTTCATTTCTTCTTTCGTCTTTGTTAATTCATTCATAGATCACTCGCTTATCTGACTGAGATCAAGACTCTGATAATACGAATCTTGATTAGATCATTGTTTGATCTGTGATCTGATAGGGTAAATTATACATTCCAAGTTTATCTGTTTAAAAGTTGAATTGCACAAAGATTCTTGATCAACCATCATCTTTAGGTCAAAAATCTATTTAGTTGTTAGATTGTTGATAAGTTTCATGAGTCGATCATCATCTGTTGGACTCATGAATGTGACTGGCTGATTGAGATCAGAGCTACCTATCTGATCTGATTTGCTCATATTATAATTTTCCGTTGCATAGATAGTTTTTAGTTGAAGAAATTTTTAGAATAGTCTATTCATCCCC
>JAOVYX010017555.1:0-21999 GCA_035668315.1 Drosera spatulata
GGGGGGGAGTAGGAGCCACGACCCCCGATGGTTCTGTTGGTTGTGTGTTATGTTCTATCTGTACTGCTACTAGGTGTTTATACAACCATGCTAGCACAATTGGTAAAGGGTATTGCTAAAGGAAGTGTGATGTCAGGTTTCAAACCAAGCTTGCAATGCACTCCTTGTTTTTCCCATTTTTGGTTACACATTCATTTTTGAATTGTTTCCCTTTCCTTTTGTTCGTTTGTTTCCACTTTTGAATTGTTTCTTTTCTTTTCTTGTTTATTTGTTTTACTGGTTGGAATAATCGCATTGCTTTTTTATTTTTATAATTTTCCCTACATTTGTAACATACTCAATTCATAACTTGTTCACTTATAATATCTTTCTAAAATCCATTCGTTTAAATTCTTTTTTATGTTAGAAACAACTAAAAGAGAACATTAAACCAATTTTATTAGTAATTCCAATTATGTCCTCAAAATAATAAGAGTACACATAAAAATATGTAAGTTTGTTTTAGATTTTCGTTACGAAAAAATTCATATAAACTTAATACAGATATATATTTATAGTGATCGGTCCCACTCATCCTCGAATCCTGGTTCCGCTCCTGGATAGGGTTAGGTAAATTAGCTAAATTGGAAAAAGCCCCGCATCAAATATCAATTACATTAACTTGGAGTTCACGATCACCAACTCGGAATTATACATCTTTAACACCACAAATTATTTACAAGAGTTACCATGACAGAAGCTTAAATACCTTCAGTTGACGGAGGGATCCTGTGATTTCTTCAGACAACAGAACTTGAACACGGTCAGGCTCAAATCTAAGAAAGGCTTTTTACTCCAATTAGGCCATATTGAACAAAGTGGAAACCAAGACAAACTAAATACATGTCATTTTCACCAATAATAAAAAGCATGGAGCATTAATATCAGCTGCAATGCTCAACCCAGTAACACTAGAACTGAGAAGCAGCAAGTATTTTCAGCTGCAAATAAGAAGAAAAATTTCTTCGACAATTCCAATAAACAATAGAAGAAAACATTAAGAATCTTCTTCAAAGAGGGTTTGCATGCAACAAGCACAAACCAAAAGCTTCTATCTTGCCCGAAGTTACACCAAGAATAAGAAATTGGCATAAGAGACATACTTGTGCTTCCCTAGACGAGGAGGACATGATTTCAATCTTTCTTGTTTAGCTACAACTCGCCGGATATGACGCTTTTCTTTTTCCTTATCTTCCTCTTCAATCTCCTGAATTATATCAGATATACTGCCAGGAGAACGAAAATTCTAAGAACCGAAAGAAGGGAAATAATATCCAGAGTAGCATCGTCGTAGGTACCAGTCAATTTGTTTCTTTTGTAGTTGAATCTTTTTCATCTCTGCTTCTTCTCTAAGCCGCTCCTTCCTCCTGGCTCTTCGATTCAACTCGACCCGAGTCACCATTTTTGTTGTAGACATCCTACAGTATTCACAAGAAAGCAACATAACGCATGTTTGAAATTAGAAACCCAAAAACATTAGGCAGGGAATAACATGACACAGGTTCCTGATCACTGATGGAATGTTTCTTACAAAATAAATAGAGCATTATTATACTATTCCAATCCATGAAAACCTACAATTGTCAGTGCATGCACTTCTTTTCAAATTTAGATGCTTCAAAATTCAGCTCTCCAGCTCCTCCAGCAGATCAAAAATAAATTACTGAAAAATGTTTCAATACGCATTGGGCCTGGTAGGCAAAATGACTATAGTGGTATACATTTTAAGGACAGTTCTTTTGCATATCTTGCTAGGATGTGTTGTTCTTGGGACTCTGGACTGGAGAAAGGGGTTGGACTGATCGGTAACCAAAAAAAAAAGTTTTGACCATCACCTACATGGCATGTCTTGAATAATTTGACTTTGGGTAAAGTTGAACAGCTAGAGCACAACTACGTCTAAAATTTCTTCACACGACAGTAAAATATCATGCTGTAGAGCTAGAAGGGAAGTGATTAGATCTTGATTTATACTCTCTTGTCATGACCCAATTAGGATCTTTAACATATGAATGAATAGTTTAATCTCTCTTGCTATGAATTTATGTTTGGCGCGATCATTGTTATGATTCTATTATTTAGTTTGATATATGCACGCTCTCATGGTATGTCAGATAAGATGATTAGTTTAATTATGCATGCTCTCATGATAATTAGTACAATCGTGAACGTGATCTAGGAGTCCCCTCTATCACAATCAAACCATTCACATAAAAATAAATAAAATTTGGATTTTTTTTCTATTATAGGTCAAAATGTAAAAAAAATTCTCAAAGTAGATCAAGAACAAAGTTCTCACTAGGCATCTACAAGATGAAGTACCATGATGTTTACTTTTCGCTGATGATATTACTCTGATGGACGATACGAAAGAAGTTATGAATGAAAAACTTAAGAGTTGGAGGGAGACGTTGGAAAGTAAGGGATTAAGGATCAGTAAAACCAAGACAAAATATATGGAATGTGCCTTTAATGAGAGTAATCAAACAAATAGTGAGAATGTATTGTTGGGAATAGAGTCTCTCCCTAAAACAGATTTTTTCAAATATTTAGGTTCGATGCTACATAAGAATGGAGAAATTGATGCAGATATTGATCATAGGATTAAAACAGGTTGGCTGAAATGAAAAGACGCTTCAGGGGTGCTATGTGATCCTAAAATACCTATCAAGTTAAAAGGAAAGTTTTACAAGATAGTTATTCGACCAGCGATGCTGTATGGGTCAGAATGCTCGGCAATTAATTGACAGCATGTACAGAAGATAAGTGTAAACGAGATGAAAATGTTAGATGGATGTATGGACATACAAGAATAGATAGGATACGAAATGAAGTTATCAAACAAAAAGTAGGTGTGATTTCAGTAAAAGATAAGATGAGGAAGTCACGACCAAGATGACATGCTCATGTGAAACGCAAACCAGTCACAACTTCTGTTATGAGATGTGAAGCTTGGAAGTTAGCACATCTCAAAAGAAGACGAGAAAGACCTAAAAAAACCATGAGAAAAACCTTGAAGTATGATATAGTCTATCATAATCTTACAGAAGATGATGTACATAACAGATTGGAATGACGCCGTAGTATTTATGTAGCCGACCCACTTGATGGGATAAAGGCGTGATTTGTTATTGTTGTTGTAGATCAAGAACAAAGTTTTTTTTGCCAAAGTGTGTTTGCTGCCACTGGCAAGAGAGAGGGCACACCCTGCATGTCTCGAGATCAAACACGCCCAAAATTTCTCTAATCCCAAAAGAATTCCTGCGCTTCTACCGTTCACACATTCCAAGATCTCCTTACTCGATTCCGGCATCTCCAATTCACGATCTTACTTTGCTTCCCTTTCACTCTCCAATTCACGATTTGCTTTGATTCCAGCAACTCCGATTCCTGAGCAATTCGGAGTTCGAAACCCATTGGCCGACGAAGGAGATCAACACATCTTTCCCACGTGTGAATTATCATGAAGCCTCAGTTGATGTTGTTGTAGAAGATGAGGATGAAGTATGTGGTTTCAAGTCCAACACCATCGTCTGATTCGAATTTGTTGTTGTTTGGCTGGTTCATTTCTTCGTCTTCGGTGTCGGTTGTTTGCTTTTGCGGGAGAAGTTGTGATTATAGAAGGGCGTCGGGCGCCTCATGCCCAAACAAAAACGCCGAGCGCGATCTCGAGACGCGCAAGGCGTGTCCTCTTTCTAGCCAATGCAAACAAGCCCACTTTGGGAAAAAACTTTGCTAGTGATCTACTTTGAGAAATTTTTTTAAAATTTTGACCTTTTATTAGAAAAAATCCATAAAGTTTGTTATCAATGATTAATCCCAGAGCAGAGATAGAGTTATGAAACTTTCCTACGTTTGTATTCCATAGCAATCACCCTTATGACATTTTCTAAGCGAATATTTTAGTTACCTTTTCGATTCATTTAATCCCAAAAAAAAAAAAAACACTCAATCTTAATTTTTGTATTCTTTTGTTATGATCATAATAATCTTAGATCATAATAATCTTACCACCGTCCAAGTGGGATCGATCTTTACTTCCACTACAACATTATTTTAAATTAATTTATAATATGAGTGAGTACACATATATTCCAATTTGACATGTCTGCAACAACGCATATCGATCAACCCACAAAATAAGACCAGGCTCATTTTTATTTTGGAACCAGTACACCATAAGAACATAGATTAACAATGAAAAAACAGAGAGCAGGTGTACCTATTCTCAGAGAGCAGGGTATCCTCATCGGGGATGCCATTGTCCTCATCCATTTCATCTTTGCCATCATAATCCGCTTCAAGGAAATATATCTGGACAAAATTCAGAGGTTTAGGTCGCAACCTTTTGTTGGAGAAAGTCACATCTAAGCTCATGTTTACAAGAGAAATAACATATCAACATGACTCACGTCCTCTTCGTCAATAGCTTTAGCTTCTCCTTCAACTGTTAATGGAACAGGCTGCGGGCCCAATTCACTTCTATAGATTTTCTTCATCTCATCTGCGACAGCAGCAGCCAAGGAATCCTGGATTGGAAGATAAACTAAAGAGTTGTAAATACAGAGGCACAACCAGATAAACAAGTCAGGATAAACAAATATTTTCAATCATAGCAACCTTATGACTTTCTGGCTCTGGATTGAATGAGCATCCAGGTGCCTCAACTTCTACCGCAGGGACGACAGAAGGCCTAACTTTCTGTGAAAAAACAGACAGAATCACTACTATGCATCCAATGGGAGACAAATCATGGTCACGAATTAAGGTTAAAACCTAAAGGAAACAACAGATAGGTATACCACAGTGACATCGTAGCTATGAAACAACGCAAATCAAACAAGCAAACATCCATCATCAACATCCACTCAACTAGACATCCACAAAAAAGACATCTTGTCGAATAAAAAAGAAGCAGCTTCCTTCTTTAGAAAAAAAGAGTCACAGCTGAAATTATATTCCTCATATCCTGACATACCTAGCATATGACTAGCCATGCTCACTCTTCATACTTAATACAGAAAACCAAGCATAAACTCGACAATGATATGTACCAGAATGAGTAGATGGAAAAGGATATTCGTTGGTAGAAGGGAAGTTATGGCAGAAGAAGAAAAGAGAATAGGAAGAGGGAAGAAATTAGGTTGAAGAATGGAAAATTGATAATGTCATTCTCAATCTTTGATCGTCAAGCAAACTAAATGGAAGAAATAAACTTCAGAAATTTATTTCAACACAATTGAGATCACAGATAACTATCTGTTGTTCAACAGAATAATATAACCAAACAAAAAAAATCAGATTTCAATGACCAAAGGGCTAGACGGTACAAAGAAATACCTTTCTCCTGTCGTTGCAATCACCTACAAACAAAAAAACGAAACAAGCACCCGTAAATTACCACATAAAATCCCCGGAAAATGGAGGCTAATGTAGCAGTTGCTTATTGGCATACAGAGTGTTTTTAACAGTTAGATTGATTAGATTTGAAACTGACAAGATTTTTATTTTATTTTTGAATTTTTGAACTTCTTTTTGGAATTTGAGTGTGCAAAACACTGCAACCAAGCAACTGCTGCACTAGCCCCTTTTTACCGTAGAATTCCTGCATAAAAATTCAATCACAACACAAATAACTCAATTTAGGAGACAAACCTTCATCAGCCCACACATCAAACGTCCCTAGCTCAGTAATCTCATCCCCCTGCCATACACAAAAAGCTCAAGATCCAACAAAAAAAAAAAAGACTCCAAACAAAGAAGTCGCATCAAAACCCGAAATGGCATTAACTACTCCTTTTCCACAAAATCTAAACTCTCTCCGCTCACCTTGGATTCAGAAGCAACAGGTTGCGAAACCACATTTCGCTTAACTTTTTTCTTGGACTTCTTCTTTGTAACCAAAAAGGGTACAACCTGAATCAAAGGGTTCTTCATCAACACACTCTCATACCGAAGCACTTTCTCTCTATGCTTTTCAATCTTACGCTTCAGCGGCACATCTGCGATACACACAAAAATAAACTTACAAGATAAAGCAATCGCGTGCCGCGTGTCTACGTACTCAAGCGTTTCTGCTCAGACTTGAAGCAATACACCCATGGTATCAAGTTAAGGGATATCAAGTTTAGACTCTCAACACAAGAAAAAATATATCGAAGAATTAATCCTAGTAAACCATTGTGCGACTCGTATCCGAGAAACATTTTAAATATAAAAAGGACGGGCAGGTGAAAAGAGGGGCTTTAATTACCGGTGGATTTGTCGAGGACGAAGAGGGAGTCATTAGAGGCGGCGGCGAGGGAGGCGCCGGAGATGGCGTCCTTGGTGGATTGCTGGTGGAAGTCTTCGATGTCGGCCGCGTTCAGCTTCCTCCATGACTTTTTCCCCTTCCTTGCGTTCTTTCCCAGCTTTCCCATCGCGCCGCCGTCGCACCCCGCCGCTTGGTTTGGTGATTGTGGAAAACGAGGCGATATAATTTATATATATATATATATATATTGAATTCAGAATAAAATAATATTTTATTTTTATGAATGTGTGAAAAAAAAAAGATAAAATGTTGGTGATGGGATGATTGATATATTATAAATTAAGGATAATTTGATAATTTTATGTGAAAAAAGTTAATAAATAAGAAAAGATTATAATTTGAATGAAATGATCTAAAAATAATAATATTATAATTTGAATGGAATAAAGAAAATAACATTAAGATTTTGTGAGGTTGATTTTACATCAACTGTCCTAGCTGATTTTGGATAGGTCAAAAAACGCACTTGGTGGTTTTCTTTTCTTTTGAACTTTTCTCCCTTAAAAAATGGAGTCATTTTTGTTTCTTTCTTCTTTTAAAATCAATTAAGACAGTTGATTCAAAATCAGTATAAATTTCTATTATTAATTGTTTTATCTTATAAAAGTAAAAATTGGGCATATCTATATTACTCCCTTCGTCCCAAATTAAGTGAAATATGAAAACTTAGCATGTAAATTAATGAAAAGGTTGAATATTAGTTATTTTTATCATCTTACCCTTGATGGTTTATGAGGGGGAAAGGAAAGAGAAAAATGAAGATTAAAATGTTAGTGAGGTCGAGTGATGTGATATAAAATCAAAATAAGAATAATTTGATATTTTTATTAAAATAAGTTTCCTTTTTAGATAGTGTTTCACTTTCTTTTCTTTTCTTTTTTTTAATTTATACGGACAAATAAAAAACACTATTTCACATTTTTTTTGGACGGATGGAGTATATACCAAGTGAAAGTGGTTGAGGTTGTATCTTGATCGTATATTTTAAGATTTAAGTATTTACTCGTGAATCATCTGTCATATTTGTTTTTAACAGAGAATTCCGGTCACTTTTTCAATCTTATTTCCTCATAAAGGCAACCAACTTATTTTTATTATGTAAGAAATCATTTTTTCAAACTTAGATAAGATTCTCTCAAATTTATCCTCAATCAAATCAAATCAATGTTCAAAAATAAATAAAATAAATCTACATATTTTTATGAAACGAAGTAAATCTATATCTTTGATACATAAGTAAACAAAATAAATCTTAATCCTACTAACATAATTTTCATTCATCATTTTCATCTCATCCATCGTCATCTTCGTCGACTATCGTCATCATTAAAAGACGTAACATATCCCGAAAAAAAATGTTTGATGTACGCATTAAACAAGATTGTAGTACGCCTTCACTGAAAGTGTAGTACGTTTTCAATAAAATCGATGTACGCATTCAATACAATGTAGTATGCCTTCACAAAAAATTGGAGCGATTGGTATGTCGGAGATGCCATCGCCGTCGGCTCATGATAAATCTATCAAATTCCATCAGTTGCAACACCAATTCACAACCACCGCTCCATAATCGATCATCAAGATGATCTATCTGTTGTAAATCGACGACCTCGAAACCCACTCTGATCTCTGACGACGATTGGAGCAAGAAACGACGAATTATCCAAAATTGAATGATGGGGACGGATCTCACGACGATCATGGTCAACATGAGTGGTTAGGGGGTCATTCGAAGACGAGACGATTGAGACGGAGATAGTGGATGTCAAGGAAGGCGGAGGAGTCGACAGAGTCAGACTAGAAAGGGTGGTCGATGATGAAGTTAGCGAAGAGGATGAAGGAGAAGGGGTGAGGTAGGTGATGATGGAAGAAAAAACACACAAAAAATACACAATGTACAAAAAAAAAATAAAAAATCAAAAGTACGTTTAATGAAAAACACATTATGTACATCAGTTAGTATGCATATGCAGAGAAAGTAATATGCCTATTGAAAAGCATATCATATGATATGCTTGTACAAAATAACGTTCGTCGTCTATTTCTCCCGTCAAAACTAATGATTCATTTTTTTCTTTTTTTTCCTTTTCGAAATATACATATATATCCCTTATCATTTTCTTCGAAATTTTCACCTTCGATTTACTCTCATCATAAGCCCACTCTTCAGACTCTAAATCTAACCCCTCAATGATTTCGTCTCACTTTTTCTGAAATTTGCATATTGAGAAAAAAAAATTATACCTTGCATGCTCAACACCCATAACTTTCGAGTTGTTTGCGTATTCCATAGTTCGAAATCGCGACGAGGGTAGTTCGGAATGTAGACACGACGATGGAGATAATGTCCTGGGATGAAAGAGATCAATTTTTAATTGAGGACAATTTTATAATTTTCTATCATATCTATTAAGTTTTAATGAAGAAGTTGATGACGATTGTTATTTTATAAATACCTCATTATTTGGGTAGGTTTTTTTATAAATACTATGATTTGAGTTTGTTTTTTTTATAAATATCAATGATTTCAGTAGCTTGTTTATAAAAATCCCAAGATTTCTTTGTAAAAAAAAAACTATGAAAGAGCTAATTTGTAGTTTGCCTTGTTCGACATAGTTCAACATGAAAAAATAAATAAATTTGTAATTAGATATATACCAGCATGTCCTCCAGTGCAATAATGCACGGGAACAAACAAAATATGTTCGATATTCAATATCATAATAAAATCAATATAGATACTTATATAACATTTACATAGATATTGAAGAGTGAAAATCTCTGACGACGATTGGAGCAAGAAACGACCAACTACCAAAAATTGAATGATGGGGACAGATCTCACGACGATCATGGTCAACATGAGTGGTTAGGGGGTTATTCGAAGACGAGACAATTGGGACGGAGACAATGGATGTCAAGGAAGACAGAGGAGTCGGTAGAGTCAGACCAGAAAGGGTGGTCGGCGGTGAAGTTGGCGAAGAAGATGAAGGAGAAGGGGTGAGGTAAATGATGATGGAAGAAAAAACACATAAAAAATACACAATGTACAAAAAAAATTAAAAGAGTCAAAAGTACGATTAGTAAAAAACACATTATGTACATCAGTCAGAGAAAGTAATATGCCTATTGTGTAAAGCCCCGGCCAAATCCTTGCTACCGGATCGTCACCAAGAACCGCTAGCCAGGCTGACAACTGGCCCCACAGATCAACATTAGTTCTTTCAGTGCGCTTTGGCCTCACTCGCGCACACCCTGGGAAAACTTCCCGTGAGGTCACCCATCCCAATATTACTCCACGTTAAGCACGTTTAACTGCGGAGTTCTGAAGTGATGGGCTATCAAAAAGGAAGGTGCACCTTGTTGGTATAGGTAGTACTATCAAACCATTTAAGCATTTCCTTGGGATATTACATACACCCCCACTTAAAGAACGCAACGTCCTCGTTGCGACTTCAAGCACGACACACAGCCCCAGAACCTTCCCCCACTAGGCGTCTGACCTGGACCTCTTGTCCACAGGTCCAACACGCGGTCGCAAGGTTGCTCTGATATCATACTATAACGTCCCGGTCAAATCCTTGCTACCAGATCGTCACCAAGAACCGCTCGCCAGGCTGACAACTGGCCCCACAGACTAACACTAGTCCTTTCAGTGCGCTTTGCCCTCACTAGCGCACACCCTGGGAAAACTTCCCAGGAGATCACCCATCCCAGCATTACTCCACGTTAAGCACGCTTAACTGAGAAGGACAATTTTGTCATTTTCTATCATATCCGTTAAGTTTTAATGAAGGAGATGATGACGAATGTTATTTTATAAATACCTCATAATTTGGGTGGTTTTTTTTTGTAAATATTATGACTTGAGTTGTTTTTTTTTTTTATAAATACCAATGATTTCAGCTTCCTTTTGTAAAGATCCCGTGATTTTTTTGTCAAAAAAAAAGCTATTTAAGGGATGGTTTGTGGTTTGCTTTGTTCAACATAGTTTGAAACGAAAAAATAAATAAATTTGTAATTAGATATATAAGGGCACATCCACCCGTGCATTATTGCACGGGATCAAAAAAAAATGTTGAACATTCAATATTATAATAAAATCAATCTAGATACTCTTAACATTTATGGTTTTTTTACTATTTTTCATTCATTTTTATGTGTTTTGAAGAGATTTGAGTTATTTTTATTGTGTTTTTAGGCTTTTCATGTGTTTTAAGCTTATTTTAAGGGTCTTTTCACAGTTTGCTTACGTTTTAAAGTTATTTGATGTTGTTTTATGGTATTTTTTCTTTTTCATATGTTTTTGATTGTTTTAAGGTCATTTTAAGGCTATTTAGATAGTTACTTGCTTTTTGAAGATATTTGAGGATGTTTTATGATGTTTTATAAGCCTTTTTAATATGTTTTTCAATCGCTTTTATGATGCTTTTATCTTTATCAAAAACAAATAAGAGAGGCTAAAAATGATCCTAAGACAACCTCAAATCTTTTGAAAATGCAAGAATCTATCATAATAGTTTCAAAGCACTAAAAACAAAGGAGAAAAGGATAATAAACACCATAAAACAATCTCAATCGACATGAAAACGCATGAATCTATCAAAATTCCCTTGAAAGGACCCCAAAACACTCAAAAACACTTCAAGAGGCTTAAACCATCATAAAAACAACTCAAATCTCCTTAAAACACTTAAAAAGAAATGAATAGTGGTAAACACACCAGAAAACAACCTAAAACAACTAGAAGACGCAAGAATGTATTATAGAGCCTTGAAATAACCTATGACTTTAAAACACTCAATAACACTTTTAAAAGCAAAAAATAAATAAATATAAAATCAGCTCAAATTTCTTAAAAACCTCAAAATTAAATGATTTAAAACGCAAGAATCTATCAAAAAAGCATTGAAACATCATCAAATCTATTCATAACGTAAGAATATATCAAACGAGCCCTGAAATGACCTTAAAATACTCAAAAACACTTCAAAAGTCTTAAAACACCTTAAAAACAACTCAAATCACTTCGAAACACTTAAAAACAAATGAAATTTGCTATAAAAAAAAAACACCATAAAACAACCTCCAATAACTTTAAAATGAAAGAATCCACCAAAATAGTTTCAAAAAACTTAAACACAATTGATAAGTGCTAAAAACACTGTAAAACAACCTTAATTCTCTTGAAAATGCATGAATCTATCAAAATAACCATGAAAGGACCTTAAAAAAGTCAAAAACAAATAAGAAGTGGTAAACACACCATAAAAAAAATCACAAACAACTTGACATCGTAAGAATCTATAAAAAAAAAAAAAAAAAGAGCCTTTGAATGACCTTAAAACACTAAAAAACACTTAAAGAGGCTAAAAGCACTATAAAAAGAACTGAAATCTCTGAAAAACCTCAAAAACAAATGAAAAAAAACTAATAAACATCATAAAACAACCTCAAATCTCTTCAAAATGCAAGAATCGATCAAAAGGGCCATGAAATGAATTTAAAACACTCAAAAACACAGGAAAAGGCTAAAAACACTATAAAAACAACTCAAATCCGTTCAAAAGACTAAAAAACAAATGAAAAATGGTGAAAACACGATAAAACAACCTCAAATAACTCAAATCTCTTCAAAACAGTCCAAAACAAAGAAAAAGTGGTAAAAACACCATAAAAAAATCTCAAATAATTTGAAAATGCAAGAATGTATCGAAAGAGCAGTGATATGACATTAAAACATTCAAAAACAAATGAAAAGGCTAAAAACACCATAAAAGCAACACAAATCTCTCCAAAACACTAAAAAACGAATGATAAGTGGTAAGAGTACCACAAAACAGCGTCAAATAACTTGAAAATACAAAAAGCTACGAAAAGAGGTTTGAAATGACATTAAAACACTCAAAAACACCTGAAAAGGCTAAAAACACCATAAAAACAACTTTATTCTCTTCAAAAAACATAAAAAAATGAAAAGCACTAAAAAAAACATAACACAACTTCAAATCGCTTGAAAACAAAAGAATCTATCAAAATAGTTTCAAAGCACTAAAAAAACAAATGAAAAATAAACACCATAAAACAACCTCAAAGCACTTGAAAAAGCATGAATCTATCACTATAGAATTGAAAGGACCATAAAGCACCACCACAACAGCAACTCAAATCTCGTAAAACCCTCAAAAACAAATGAAAAAGTTTCATAAACATCATAAAAAACAACTCAAAATCTCTTCAAAACACGAGAGTCTTTCAAAACGACCTTAAAATGACCTTAAACACTCAAAACTCATGAAAAGGCTAAAAACACCTTAAAATTAAACAAATGAAAAGTGCTGAAAAGAACATAACGCATCCTCAAATCACTTGAAAACGTAAGAATATATATAAATAGTTTCAAAACACCAAAAACCAAATGGTAAAAGCTAAGAAACACCATAAAACAACCTCAAATAACTAGAAAACACTTCAAAAGGCCAAAAACACCAAAAAAAAAAAAAAAAAACTCAAACCTCTTCAAAACACTCAAAATCAAATGAATAATGGTAAAAAGACCATAAAACAAACTCAAATTACAAGAAAACGCAAGAATCTTTCAATAGAGCCTTCAAATGACCTTAAAACACTCAAAACCACTTGAAAAGGCTAAAACCACCATAAAAAAAACAACTTAAATCTCTTAGGATCCTAAAAAACACATGAAAAGGCCAATAAACATGGCAAAACAACCGCAAATCTCTTTAAAAAGCAACAATCTATCAAAGGAGCCTTGAGATGACTTAAAAACTCTTAAATACATATGAATAGGATAAAAACACTATTAAAAAAAACTCAAATCTCGTCAAAATACTCAAAAACAGATGAGATGTGGTAAAAACATACCATAAACTAACCTCAAATAACTTGAAAAGGTAAGAATCTATCAAAAGAGCCTTGAAATTACCTTAAAACACTCAAAAACACTTTAAAACGCTAAAAACATCATAAAAACAACTCAAATCTCATAAAAACCTCAAAAACAATTGAAAGAGGCAAATAAACGTCATAAAGCAGCATGAAATCTCTTCAGAACGCAAGAATCTATCAAAAGAGCCTTGAAATGACCTTAAAATACTCGAAAACACATGAAAATATTTAAAACAAAATGAAATTAGTCGAAACCTCTTCAAAACATTAAAAAACGAATGAAAAGTGATAAAAACACCATAAACCAACCTCAAATCACTTGGAAACGCAAAAATCTATCAAAAAAAGCCTTAAAATGACCTTAAATCACTCATAAACATTTGATAAGGCTAAATCCACCATAAAAACAACTCAAATCTCTTAAGAACCTCAAAAAACAAATGAAAAAGGCAAATGAAAATCACAAAACATCCTCAAATCTCTTGAAACACTCAAAAACGAATGAAAAGTGGTAAATCCACAATAAAACAGGCTTAAATAACTTGAAAATGCAATAATCATAAAAAAATGCCTCGAAATGACCAAAAAACACTAAAATACACTTGAAAATACTAAAAACACCATAAAAACAATTCAAAATCTCTTAAAAACCTCAAAAAAAATAAAATGAAAAAGGCTTAAGCTTATCATAAAATATCCTCAAATCTCTTCAAAACGCAAGTAACTATCAAAAGAGCCTTTAAATGACCTTAAAACATCAAAAACACATGAAAAGGCTGAAAACACCGTAAAACAACCTCAAATAACTTGAAAACAGACTTGAAATTAGCTTAAAACACTCAAAAACACTTGAAAAGATCAAAAACAACATTAAAACAACTCAAATCTCTTCAAAACACTTAGAAATGAATGAAAAGTGATAAAAACACCGTAAAACAACTTCAAATAAGTTGGAAACGCAAAAATCTACCAACAAAAGCCTTGAAATTACCTAAAACACTAAAAATATTTTTTGAAAAGGACAAAACCACCATAAAAGCAACTCAAATCTCTTAAAAATCTCAAAAACAAATGAAAAGGATAATAACACAACCTCAAATCTCTTTAAAACACAACAATCTATCAATAGAACCTTGAGATGACCTAAAACCACTCAAAAACATATGAAAAGGATAAAAACACTATAAAAATAACTCAAATAACTTGAAAATGCAAGAAACTACGAAAAGAGCCTTTTCTTGTGTTTTAAAGTGTTTTAAAGTCATTTCAAGGCTCTTTTCGTAGTTTCTTGCGTTTTCAAGTTATTTGAGGTTGCTTTATAATGTGCTGGGCCTATTCATGTGTTTTTGAGTGTTTTAAGGTCATTTCAAGGCTCTTTTGATAGTTATTTGTGTTTGGAAGAGATTTGAGGTTTTTATGAGAGTTGCGTTGTTTTTATGGTATTTTTAGCCTTTTCATGTGTTTTCGAGTGGTTTAAAGTCATTTCAAGGCTTTTTTCGTAGTTTCTTGCGTTTTCAAGTTATTTGAGGTTATTTTGTGGTGTTTTTAGCCTTTTCATATGTTTTTGAGTGTTCTGAGGTCATTTCAAGGCTCTTTTGATAGATTCTTGCATTTTCAAGTTATTTGAGGCTGTTTTTTTGTGGTTTTACCACTTTTCATTCGTTTTTATGTGTTTTGAAAAGATTTGAGTAGTTTTCATGGTGTTTTTAGCCTTTTCAAGTGCTTTGGAGTGCTTTAAGCTCATTTCCAGTGTCTTTTAATAGTTTCTTGTGTTTTCAAGTTATTTGAGTTGTTTTTATGGTGTTTTTAGCTTTTTTCAGTGGTTTTGAGTGTTTCGAGGTCATTTCAAAGCTCCTTTCATAGATTCTTGCGTTTTCCCGCTATCTAAGGCTGATTTAAGGTGCTTTTACCATTTTTGATTCGTTTTTGTGTTTTTGAAGAGATTTGAGTTGTTTTCTTGTGTTTTCAAGTTATTTGAGGCTATTTCATGGTGTTTTTTTTTACCACTTTTTATTCATTTTTGTGTGTGTTCAAGAGATTTAAGTATTTTTTTTACGGTGTTTTTAGTCTTTTCATGTGTTTTTTAGTGTTTTAATATCATTTCAAGGCTATTTTCGTTGTTTCTAAGTTTTTAAGTTATTTGCAGTTGTTTTGTGGTGTTTTTAGACTTTTCATGTGTTTTAAATGTTGTAAGGTCATTTCAAGGCTCTTTTGATAGATTCTTGTTTTTATCGTGTTTTTAGCATTTTTCAGTGTTATTGAGTGTTTTAAGCTTAATTCGAGGCTCTTTTCTCAGTTTCTTACGTTTTCAAGTTATTTGATGATGTTTTATGTTGTTTTTAGCCTTTTCGTGTGTTTTTGAGTGTTTTAAGGTCATTTCAAGCCTTTTTTGATAGATACTTGTGTTATCAAGTTATTTGAGGTTGTTTTATGATGTTTTTAGCATTTTCATGTGTTTTTGAGTGTTTTAAGCTCATTTAAACACTTTTTTGATAGATTCTTGCATTTTCAAGTTGTTTGAGGTTGTTTTTATGGTTTCATCACTTTTCATTTGTTTTTTCTTGTTTTTAAGAGATTTGAGTTGTTTTTATGGTGTCTTTTGCCTTTTCTTGAGTTTTTGAGTTGTTTTTATGGTGTTTTTTTTTTTTTCACTTTTCATTCGTTTTTTGTGTGTTTTGAAGAGATTTGAGTTGTTTTTGTGGTGGTTTTAGCCTTTTCAGGTGCGTTCGAGTGTTTCATGATCATTTCAACGCTTGCTCTACAGATTCTTACGTTTTCAAGTTATTTGAGGTTGCTTGTGGTGTTTTTATCCCAATTCCTTTGTTTTTGTGTGTTTTGAAGAGATTTGAGCTGGTTTTTTTTTGTGTTTCAAGACTTTTAATGTGTTTTGGAGCGTTTTAGGGTCCTTTGAATGGTACTTTGATAGCTTCATGCTTTTTCAAGTGTTTCGAGGTTGTCTTATGGTGTTTATTAGGCTTATTCATTTTTTTTTTAGTGTTTTGAAACTATTTAGATAGATTCTTACGTTTTCAAGTGAATTCTGGTTGTGGTATGTTGTTTTTAGCACTTTTCATTAGTTTTTAAGTAGTTAGAAGAGAATTGAGTTGTTTTTATGTTGTTTTTAGCCTCTTCAAGTGTTTTTTAGTGTTTTAAGGTTGTTTCAAGGCTCTTTTGATAGTTTTTTGTATTTTCAGATATTTGAGGTTGTTTTATGGTATTTTTAACTTTTTCACGTGTTTTTGAGTGTTTTAAGGTCATTTCAAGGTTCATTTGATAGTTTCTTGTGTTTTAAGAGGTATGATGTTATTTTATGATGTTTATTAGATTTTCATTCGTTTTTGAGTGTTTTGAAAAGATTTGACTTGTTTTCATGGTGTTCAAAACCGTTTCAGTTGTTTTCAGTGTTTTTTGATGGATTCTTGTGTTTTGAAGTGATTTATGGTAATTTTAAAGTGTTTGTTCGACTCTTTCATTTTTTTTTTAGGTTTTAAGAGATTTAAATTTTTTTTTAATGATGTTTTTAAGCCTTTTCAAGTGCTTTTGAGAGTCTTGAGGTCGTTTCAAGGCTCTTTTAATAGATTTTTACGTTTTTAAGAAATATGAGATATATCAAAAAAGCCTTGAAATGACCTTAAAACACTCAAAAACAAATGAAAAAGCTAAAAACACCATAAAAGAAACTCAAATCTCTTAAAACCTCGAAAACAAATGAAAAAGGCTAATAAATATCATAAAACAACCTCAAATCTCTTCAACTTAAAACACTTAAAAACACATAAAAAGCCTAAAAACACCATAAAATAACCTCAAATAACTTTATAATGCAAGAAACTATGTAAAGAGCCTTGAAATGAGCTTAAAACACTCAAAAACACTTGGAAAGGCTAAAAACACCAAAAAAAAAAGTTCAAATCTCATCAAACCACTCAAAAACAGTTTCAGCTAACTTGAAAAAGCAAGAATCTATCAAAAGAGTCTTGAAATGATCTTAAAACACTCAAAAACACATAAAATGCAAAAAACACCATAAAACAACCTCAAATAACTTCAAAAGACAAGAAAATATGAAAATAGCCATGAAATGAGCTTAAAACACTCAAAAACACTTGAAAAGGCTAAAAACACCATAAAAAGAACTACAATCACTTCAAAAAGAACAAAAACCGAATGAAAAGTGTTAAAAACAGCGTAAAACAGCTTCAACTAACTTGAAAACACAAGAATCTATCAAAATAGTCTTGAAATGACCTTAATACGCTTGTAAACACATAAAAAACTTAAAACACCATTAAACAACCACAAATAACTTGAAATCGTAAAAAACAACGATAATAGCCTTGAAATGATCTTAAAACACTCAAAAATAAATGAAAAAGCTAAAAACACTATAAAAACAACTCAAATCTCTTCAACATACACAAAAACGAGTGGAAACTAGTAAAAACGCCATAAAACAGCCACAAATAACTTGAAAATGGAAGAATATATGAAAAAATCCTTGAAATGAATTTATAACACTCAAAAACACATGAAAACGCTAAAAAAACACCAAAAAAACAACTTAAATGTCTTCAAAACAAATAAAAACGAATGAAAAGTGGTAAAACACCACAAAGCATCCTGAAATAAGTTGAAAACGCAACAATCTATCATAAAACAACCTGAAATCTCTTCAAAACGCAAGTAACAATCAAAAGAGACTTTAAATAACCTTAAAAATCTCAAAAACACATTAAAGGTTAAAAACACCATAAAACAACCTCAAATAACTTGAAAACGCAAGAAACTGAGAAAAGAGCCTTGAAATGACCTTAAAACACTCAAAAATACATGAAGGCTAAAAACACAATAAAAACAACTCAAATCTCTTCAAAATACACAAAAACGATTGAAAAATGATAAAAACACCATAAAACAGACTCAAAAAAGTTGAAAACGTAAGAATCCATCAAAAGAGCCTTGAAATAACCTTAAAACACTCAAAAACACATGAAAATGCTAAACCCACCATAAAACAAACTCAAATGACTTGAAATTTCAAGAAACTACGAAAAGAGCCTTGAAATGACTTTAAAACACTCAAAAACACATCGAAAGGCTAAAAACACCATAAAAACAACTCAAATATCTTCAAATTACACAAAAATGAATGAAACGTGGTAAAAGCAGCATAAAATAGAATTAAATAAATTGAAAGAGCAAGAATCTTTAAAAACAACCTTGAAATGACCTGAAAACACTCAAAAACACTTTAAAAGACTAAAAACACCATAAAAACAACTCAAATCTCATAAAAACCTCTAAAACAAATGAAAAAGACTTATGCAAATCATAAAACAACCTCAAATCTCTTCAAAATATAAGTAACTATCTATAGAGCCTATATATGACCTTAAAACACTTAAAAACACATGAAAAGGCTAAAAACACCATAAAACAACCCCAAATAACTTTAAAACGCAAGAAATAATGAAAAGAGCCTTGAAATGAGCTTAAAACATTCAGAAACACATGCGAAGGCTAAAGCACCATAAAAACAACTCAAATCTCTTCAAAACCCTAAAAAACGAATAAGAAGTGGTAAAAACTCCATAAATTGACCTAAAATAACTTCAAAACACAAGAATCTATCAAATGAGTTTACAATACTTTTCAAAACCTTAAAAGCAAACGAAAAGGCCTAATACACATCATAAAATAACCTCATATCTTTTCAAAACACAATAAACTATCCAAAGGACATTGAAATGACCTAAAAACAATCAAAAACACATGAAAAGGCTAAAAATACCATAAATAACCTCAAATAAATGAAAACACAGTAAAACAATCAAAAGAGCCTTGAAATGACCTTAAAACACTCAAAAACACTTGAAGATGCTAAAAATAACATTAAAACAACTCAATTATGTTCAAAACACTAATACACACTCAAAAACAAATGAAAAAGTTTAATAGTCACCATAAACAACCTTGAAGAACTTGAAAAAGCATGAATCTTTCAAAATAGCATTGAAATGACCCTAAAACACTTCAAAAGTCTTAAATTACCGCAAAAAAATCTCAAATTTCTTCAAAACACACAAAAGAAAATGAATTGGGGTAAAAACACCATAAATAACCTCAAATAACTTGAAAACGCAAAAGTCAATAGAAAAGGGCCTTAAAATGACTTTAAAACACTCAAAAACACATGAAATGGCTGAAAACACCATAAAAACAACTCAATTCTTTTCAACACACTTCAAAACAAATTGAAAGTGCTAAAAACACCATAACACAACCTCAAATCTATCAAAATAGTTTCAAAGCACTAAAAACAAAGGAGAAAAGGATAATAAACACCACAAAACAACCTCAACTGACATGAAAACGCATGAATCTATCAAAATTGCCTTGAAAGAACCCCAAAACACTCAAAAACACTTCAAGAGGCTTAAACCACCATAAAAACAACTCAAATCTCCTCAAAACACTCGGAAAGAAATGAATTGTGGTAAACACACCATAAAACAACCTCAAACTACTAGAAAACACAAGAATGTATCATAGAGCCAGTAATTGACGTTAAAATACTCAAAAACACTTGAAAAAGCAAAAAACACCATAAAAACAGCTCAAATCTTTTAAAAATCTCAAAAACAAATGACTTTAAACACAAGAATCTATCAAAAAGCATTGAAACATGATCAAAACAAACTCAAATCTCTTCATAACGCAAAAATCTATCAAAAGAGCTCTAAAAGGACCTTAAAACACTAAATAACACTTCAAAAGGCTTGAAATACCTTAAAAACAACTCAAATCTCTTCAAAACACTTAAAAACAAATGAAATATGCTAAAAACACCATAAAACAACCTCCAATCCCTTCAAAATGCAAAAATCCACCAAAATAGTTTTAAAAAACTTAAAAACAAAAGATAAGTGCTAAAACCATCATAAAACAACCTCAAATCTCCTGAAAATGCATGAATTCATCAAAATAACCTTGAAAGGACACTAAAAAACAAATAAGAAGTGGTAAAGACACCATTAAAAAAAAAACTCAAAAAACTTGAAAACGTAAAAATCTATAGAAAGAGTCATTGAATGATCTTAAAACACTCAAAAATACTTCAAGAGGTTAAAAACACTATAAAAACAACTGAAATCCCAGAAAAACCTCAAAAGCCAAATAAAAAAACAAATAAACATCATAAAACAACCTCAAATCTCTTCAAAATTCAAGAATTATCAAAAGAGCCATGAAATCAACTTAAAACACTCAAAAACACATAAGAAAAGACTAAAAACACTATAAAAACAAATCAAATCCTTTCAAAGACTCAGAAACAAAGGCAAAGTCATGAAAACACGATAAAACAACCTCAAACAACTCAAATCTCTTCAAAACTGTCCAAAACATGCAAGAATGTATATCAAAAGAGCATTGAAATGACATTAAAACACTCAAAAACAAATAAAAAGGCTACAAACACCATAAAAGCAACTCAAATCTCTTTAAAACATAAAAACGAATGAAAAGTGGGAAAAACACCATAAAACAACCTCAAATAACTTGAAAAGAGGCTTGAAATGACATTAAAACACTCAAAAACACTTGAAAAGACTAAAAACACCATAAAAACAACTTAATTCTCTTCAAAAAACTTAAAAACAAATGAAAAGCAATAAAAACAACCCAAAAAATGAAAAAGAATAATAAACATCATAAAACAACCTCAAAGCACTTGAAAAAGCATGAACTTATCAATGTAGAATTGAAAGGACCATAAAGCACCACATAAGAACCTCAAATCTCTTATAACCCTCAAAACAAATGAAACAGGCTAATAAACACCATAAAACAACCTCAAAACACTTGAAAAAGCATGAATCTATCAATATAGAATTGAAAGGACCATAAAGCACCACCACAAAAGCAACTTTAATCTCGTAAAACCCTCAAAAACAAATTAAAAAGTCTAATAAACAACCTCAAATCTATTCAAAACACGAGAATCTATCAAAACAACCTCAAAATGACCTTAAATAATCAAAAACTCAGGAAAAGACCCAAAACACCTTAAAATTAAACAAATGAAAAGTGCTAAAAAGACCATAACATAACCACAAATCACATCAAAATGTAAGACTATAAAAACATAAAAAAAAAAAAAAAAAAAGCTAATAAGCACCATAAAACAACCTCAAATAACATTAAAACACTTCCAAAGGCCAAAAACACCGGAAAAAAAAAGGAAAAAAAAACAACTCAAAGCTCTTCAAAACACAAAAAACCAAATGAATATAGGTAAAAAGACCATAAAACAACCATAAATAATTAAAAAATGCAAGAATCTTTCAATAGAGTCATCAAATGACCTTAAAACACTCAAAACCACTTGAAAAGGCTAAAACCACCAGAAAAACAACTTAAATCTCTTAAAATCCTAAAAGGAAAATGAAAAGGCCAATAAACTTAACAAAACAATCTCAAATCTCTTCAAAACGCAACAATCTATCAAAGCAGCCTAGAGATGACCTTAAAACAGTCAAAAACATATAAAAATGATAAAAACACTGTAAAAACAACTCAAATCTTTTCAAAATACTCAAAAACGAATGAGAAGTGGTAAAAACACCATAAACAAACACCATAAGCAAGGATTTGGCTGGGGCGTTACAGTATGGTATCAGAGCAACCCTGCGACCGCGTGCTGGACTTGTGGACAAGAGGTCCAGGTCAGCCGCCTA